>PVJD01008409.1:0-72790 GCA_004026545.1 Mormoops blainvillei
AACTTAAGAAAAAAGTGCAATTCTGGGTGGGGAGATGGTGTGTTGAGTTTTGAACATCCCAAATTTGAGATATTTAGGCAACATAAAATAACAATTACCTGGAAAGTAACTTGGAAAGTGGTTCTGGAATGCTCAAGAAAGAGCCACGGTAGAGAAACCAGATTTTAGAAGTGAACAGTGTGGATAGAGATCCATACGTTTTTGGTGGGAGGTGGGGTTCCCATGGAAATCATATGCAAAACTGTGTTAAAAATATCATGCACCAGTGTGGTATTTTCCTGAGGAGGGGGTCTTCTGTTGTTTCAAGGAATCACTGACACTGACAGCAAATTAAGACCTGAAGGTCAAATTGGCAAAAATTATAATTTTAAAAAAGTGGACAATGAATCGTAGATAACTTTAGGGTAATTTTTTTTACTTTGGCAGTAATGCAAGAGGTGGAAAGTGAATTGGTTTGAAAAATATATGATTAGAATAATAAATTTGCCTTGGGATAGAAGTTTGGAAAATAGTGCGTGCAACAGGCAGCAGGGGTTGTAGCCAAGGAAGACAGGTGAGAGATGTGGAGTGCAGATTTGTCAGTCTTTAGCGTTGCAATGACTTCAGAAGCTATGAGTGTATTTTGAGCTCTTCTAAACAAAGGTTTAGAATTAAGATAGAACAATGCAGAAGGCCAAGTTTTGAGCATGGGCAATACCCACAATGGAGAGCCAGGTGAACAGAAGGACTGGGGCACCCTGGGCACTTGACAGAAAATTTGGTTGTGAATTGACTAAAGCAAGTTGCTTGCCAAAGCCTTGCTTGAGGCAGCTGCTGGTCGACAGAAACAGCTCAAGAGACATAGCATCACTCTCTTCCTCGACTTTGCTAGATTGGTGCTAGTGTTTAAATGTTTTTTGCTCCCATATCCCTATAACTAAATTTATTTAAAGCATACTGTCATATCACATATATGTGTGTACGTGTGTGTATGAGATGTAGAAAACACAGGAAAAAAGAAATTTATAAAGATGAAAGTAAATTGATCAAGGATGAGTTGCAATATATATTCCTATAACCAATGTATTATTTTTTGCACTTTCTATAGTGTTTTTAAAACAACTTTATAGAGGTATTGCTTATGTACTATAAGTTACACTTACTTAAAGTCTGCAATTTGGTGATTTTTGAAAAAGGTATTCCCTTGTGTGAGCACCACAATAGTCAACATTTAAAAAAAATTATTGTTCAATTAGATTTTCCCCCCATTGTCTCCCCTGCCCCACCTACCCACTCACTCCCTCAGTCAATCTCCACTGCGTTGTCCATTACCATGGGTCCTTTTCACATGTTCCTGGACTAGACCCTTCCTCTTCTTTCTCATGTTATCCCTCTATCCCCTCCCTTCTGGTCACTGTCAGTTTGTTCCTTATTTCCATGTCTCTGGTTCTATTTTGCTTGCTTGTTTATTTTGTTGATTATGTTCCATTTATAGGTGAGATCATATGGTATTTATCTTTCACTGCCTGGCTTATTTCACTTAGCAGAATACTCTCCAGTTCCATCCATGCTGTCATGAAAGGCAGGAGTTCCTTCTTTCTTTCTGCTATATAGCATTCCATTGTATAAATGAAGCACAGTTTTTTGATCCACTCATTTACTAATGGGCACTTAGGCTATTTAAGTTTCCTCCTGCTCCTTTGTAATCTCTTCTTATCCTCCTCCACAGTCCTTGGCAACCACTGATCTCCTTTCTTTCACTGTAGCTTAATTTGTAGTTTTAGAATTTGGTATAAATTGACTCACAAAATAAGTACTCTTTATGCCTTTTTTCCCCCACTCGACTTAATACCTTTTCTTTTTATTGCTACATGGATATACCACAAGTTGTTGATCTCTTTTCCTATTGATTGGGATTTAGGTTCTTCCCTGCTATAGCCCATTACAAATATGCTATCTATTAATTCTTACTTATGAAATAGCTTGGTTGTTCTAGGTTATCAGAAAGTGCACTTTCTGGAATAAATGTATTCATTCATTCTTAATTAAACATATTTTTGAGCAAATGTATTTTGTCCTTTGGGATTCAAAATTAAATATCACATTTCTGCTTTTGTAGGAATTTATTTTAAGAAATAGCAATTTGAAAGTCACTTATAAGTTGTTTTTTTAAAAAAATATATAATCTTTATTATATTTTTTCCATTACTATTTAGTCCCCTTATACCCTCCTCTCCCCAGCAATTACCACGCTGTTGTCCATGTCCATGAGTCCTTTTTCCTTTTTGCTCAATCCCTCCACCTCCTGACCTTCTCCCTGCCCCACTAGCTGCCATCTGTTCTCCATCTATGGGTCTGTCTCTGTTTTGCTTGTTAGTTCAGTTTGTTCATTAGATTCCACATATGAGTGAAATCATATGGTATCTGTCTTTCTCTGACTGGCTAATTTCACTTAGCATAATGTTCTCCACGTACATCCATGCCATTGCAAATGGTAAAATTTTCTTTTCTTTTTATGGACGAGTAGAATTCCATTGTGTAAATATCCCATAGTTATTTCAAGTCACTGGAGAACACAGTGATTATTTATCAAACAATTAGTCAGTTTGGGAGAAGGAATTGAACACTCTTAGTTCTGTAAATTTAATTTAAAAAATGAGTACAACTAAAATTAAAAATAAAACTGAAATAAATGCAATATGGTGTACAGAACTGGATCCTGGAACAGTAAAAACACATTAGTGGGAAAATAGATGGGGTGTATATTGGATTTCCATGAGGTCTTTGCAGATTTTTTGTGAATCTAAATTTATGCTAAAAGGAAGTATTCTGTTTAAAAAAAGATTCATTGAGATATCAAATGTAATATGAAGAGTTTCTGCTAGATTAAATTATAAGCTAAAAAATAAAGTGATAAAAACATTTGATGTGTATGTGAAAAAGATCATTATTAAATAAAATGTTCTCTTAAGTCAATAATAAAAATACTATTCCCCTGAAAGAAAAATGGACTGGGAACATAAAGGCAATCAGTAAAATAATTGTACATATGGCTTATGTAAAGGATGGACCATATTTCCCTATGTTTCCACAGAGAGTGACCTTGGCCAATTTCCCCATTGCTCACTCTGTCTTGAGCGGGGAAAATTTATTTTAAGAATTTGGGAGGAAAAAAAATCACATGCATAGCCCAGCTTTTTCTTTATTTTCTGTTTTCTTTGGATACAATTCTGCTGTGTAGGTTTCAATTTTAGAAGAATATTGGGGTGTCCAATTGTTATCTAAAGTTAGCTATTCTTTCTGATCAGCCTAAACATTAGGTTAATGTTATTCCTGCTTCATTTTTAGAGATTATTAATGTACTGTGTGTAAGTGTGTGTGTGAGAGGGAGATTGAGGGATTGAGGGTGTATGTGTAGTGTGTGTGTGTGCGTGTGTGTGTGTGCATTAGGGGGTGGATGGTGTGATCAATCAATTATATGAAACCCTGACAGTGATAAGCATTTGAAAAAATTCTCAATAGCATTCAAAGCGATGAAATTTAAATCAAGAAGGTACCATATTTTTGCTACCAAATTGATAATTCAGAAAAGGTTTCAGAAGGAAGGACAGATAATATTGAAGAATTTGTAGTGAAAGATCTTTTGAACTCTGGGTAAAAATATAAATTGGTACAATATTTTTCCAAAGGCAAATCGCCAATTTGTATCAATAACTATAACAGGTGTATAATCAATTTTACTTTTTAAGATAAAATCTAAGGTAGTAACCAAAGATATTTCACAAAGATTTGTAAAGAAGTTTGTTAATCATAGTCTTATTTATAGTGGGCAAAAATGGGAAACAACTTAATTGTCTAATTAGAGAATATTTTACTAATTATGAGTAAATCCATAAAGACCATTTTTGAAGAATATTGACTGAATTGGGATAAAAACAAAATACAATATCATGTGTATGATTTAATTCTAGCTTTGTAAGCAGCCTCCCTAAAAAGTTTTGTAAAAGTAATTTTTATAAAATTATAATTTGAAAAATAATTTTGTAACAAAACAAAAAATATTTATAAACATATTCATAAAACAGAATATTAAGTAAGATTATTCTTGTTGTCTGGACTTGAAGCTGAGGTCCAAAGCTGAGAACAAAGTTTACTATGTACCCTGCAGAGGTGGTTGTCTTTTGGGGAGTACAGGGTTTGGGAAGAGAGATCCAACGAAAGGGGCATTATGGAGATGCCTGTTACATGGAAGGCTTCTAAAGCCAGTGTGTCATTATTAATCAGAGGAAGAACAATGAGGAAAAGAACCAGGGGAGGATGCCCAGTTAAATTAGGAAAGATTTGCCCCTTTTATCCTCTCCTTCCTTGGACGAGTTAGTATTTAAGAGGAAGAACGCGACGTGTCAAGATGCCTCATTTTACATTCGCAGCTTTTAAGAGTCATCCTAAGTCTGGCTTCACTGATAGTAGGGGAATAAAATAGCTTTGAATTCAATTTAAGATTTAATTTTAAAAAGAAAGGCCTGAGTCATAAATATCAAAGTGAGACTATTCTAATAATTGAAAGTGTACGGGCGCGTCAGTGTGTGTGTGGTTTATTGAGGAGTCTTAAGTTATTGGAGTGTACACATGAATTGGTTTTATTTTTTCCAACTGTGATATGTCAAACTCTAGCTCCCTATTTCTTTATCATTGCAAGTCCTACTGACATGTTGGCCAGATTTGATATATACATTTGTTTTTTAAAAAATACATAAGAGGTGTGGGGATGATGGGATGGGGTGCAGGGAGGAGGGCATAAAGTGGAGAAAAAAATGGGACAACTGTAATAGCATAATCAATAAAATATACCAAAAAAAAAAAGAGAGAAAAATCCGGGATAGAAAAACCCCAGAAATAAGTACACTAATATTCCTGGTTTACAAATATCAATAAGACCAAAAGTCTACTGTTAGCACACCAAAAAGTGCTAACAAAAGCACTTTTTTCTTTTATGGTGGAAAGCAAATAGGGCATTGTGAGCTGGAACATGGCCAGCGCAGAGGAAGGACTGCAATTGTGGTTGCAGCTTGTTGATTCTTGTAGACTTATCTGAGAGGCTATTCATTAAATTAAATTATGGCCCAAATTAAGGCAATGAAGGCCAAATTAAGACCTCCAAAAAAAAGAGAAAAAGAGGTAAGTATTTAAAAAAAATTTTAGATTAGACAAGCAATACTCTAATTAAATACCTATAGTTGAAGGAAAAATTGTCCAAAGAATAACACATGAAAACCAACTCTTTCAGTGTTCCAAGAATATTGAACTGTATTACTAATTTACTTAGAGCTCAACTAGGAATTATTTAAATTCTCTATGGCATCTTTAAGTTATTGCTGAACATAAAAATAGAAGTAAAAACTCCCCTCAAAAACTTTAGGGCAAAGTTTGGAAGCACTCACCATTTTATCATTAGCATTGACTGAGTACCTCCCCCTTTTGAGAGTTAGCCTTGGCTTTTAGAGTTTTCTCCTGTGGCATTTCTTTGGGCTTACCCTCAGAAGACATTTTCCTGTTTCATCAAAACTAACCTGGCTGGTGTCCCATTTTCCTTAGTGCTCAGAAAAATGACTGGCAATTCAGTTAAAATATTTTTAGGGTCCAGTATTTATTTGTTTATCGATAATCTAGTGTCTCATTTCCTTAGAGCTCTGATAAATGACTGGCAGTTCTGTTAAATAAATTTTAGCCTAGTGTTTAAAAAAAATAAAAAATACATATACAAATCAACGAAAAGAGCTAGAAAAATATCCAATAAAAATTAAGGATAATTATATCTTTTGGTACTTGGATTATTTAAATTATTTATTCATTTTATTCTACATATTTAGTTTTCCCTGAGTTTTCAACAAAAATGTATAATTTATTATCTCACAAAAATGTATATTGTAAATATATTTTTTGCAAAATCATAATTGAAGATGATGCTCATTGTGCTGTTGGACTTACATTTTATAACGATCCACATACTGTTGTCATTCTTAAAAGACTAACACCTCAGGAAATTTTTTGTCCTGATAAATCTGTAAGATTTCTTTTGTCAGATAAAAATACCAAAGCTCTTCTGCTTTATTTACCAGAAAACAAAGCTAAATTCATTGCTCAGCTGTCACTGCCATTGATTTTTCTCCCATCATACCTCACTTAGAATGCCTCAGCTGCCTTCCAGCTATCCTCTGCTCTAGACGCTTCCATCCTCAACACTGTCTTCTGAGGGTGTTTCTGGAATGCAAATGTGGTTGTAGTTACTTCCCTGTTTAAAATTCTTCGGCAGCTTTCTGCATAATAAAACCAAACTCTCGGCTTGGCACACTGTACCTCCCAAGCCCTCCCCTGAGTAGGACTCTGTCTAAATGCCCTCTCTGGGTTCTTGTTTCTTTCCTATTTGCATCCTATTCTTTAGCTTTATTAAATTACTTGTAATTTTCCTACAGTGCTGTGGTCTCTTTTTGTGCTTTTACTTTGTTCCTCATTCCTGTTTCTCTTCCCTTCCAGTCATGATACTGTCCTTTCTTTGGAGAAAATTTCTATTTTTCCTTTAATGACTTCAGTTCCGCGCACCCCCACCCCCGCCCAACCCAGTAGAATAATATGCTCTTTTCTTGTGTTCCCAGCACCATATACACAGAACTATAATTTTTTGGTTATTTTTGTGTCTTCCCTATAAATATTGGGAAATAATCAAAGGTCAGGGCCATATTTCCTTCAACGATTTAAGGGTTTGTTATAGATGTTTAATACTCATATGTATAAAAAAGCTAAGAATTTTACATACATTGTTTTTATAAGTTCCCTGCAGTATATCTATGAGGTGGATGTTATTATTCAGATAAAGCAATTGTGTCATATTTACTGTGTTATTTACTTAATGTCCTTCCCTACCACTGTTACCGAATATGGACCCATTTTGGGGGGGCCCAGATACTGTTATCAAAACAACATCCCCCGTCCTCCTTCCTCCGGGGTCCCTCTCTTCTAGGTTCTTTGCCTGTCATCCATAGAAATTGTGGCTCTCAGTGGCAGAGTTTGGTGAAAAAGGAAAGGAACTGCTTTTTAAAAGTTATACAGGTTTTGAGTAATGGCTAAAGGTTGCTGTTAAATCTCAAAATCCCTTTAAAACACCCACCAACACACACAGTCGTGCCTTACCCCCTTCGCCCAGTCAGGCCAGGCAGGGGTACCGTCCTTCAGAAGAAAAAGAACAGAAGTCTGGAACTCGGCTAGACAGGCCTCTCCGGATTCCCAGCACCATCAGCCGTGTTGCCGCCATGTCCAGTTCTTAATCCAAACCCACATGGCACCTCCTCATGGCCCACTAGCCAGAGTCCTTTCTCCCCTTTCCTTCCCTCATGGTCTCCGCGTTGTTCCCCTGTGGCATTCAGTGAACCATGTCCCAGCTCTCCTGCACGGTGCTGGAACCCGGTGAGCTGCCTCCCAGTTACATCCTAGGTTTAAGCTATGCAAACCTCCCCGGTTTGCCTGGTTGATATGCAAAATAACTGCCTTTACATATGAGGTATGAAGCTATCCTGCTGTTATTGACATGCAGAGTAACTCTCAAGGGCCCTGCTCCATGTCTCCCATCCCCCATGGCAGCCCACCTTGTGGGGTGGGTGGGAGAATATCCTATATTTTTCTTGGACACCCCAAGTTCTGGACACTGTTACAGATTCCCCCTTTGGAGGAGCCCTAGCTGCACCTCATTACACTACGGGACTGTGAGCTCAGTAATGCAAGGGATAATAATAGTTAAGATAGGCTAGGATATGCTGCAATAATAAAAACACTCCGAAATTTTAGTGGCTTTGTTACGGAAAAATGAAACGACCAGACACCGAGGGGTTTAGGAGCATGATCTTTATTTACGTGCACGGGCCCAGAGGAGACAAACTCCAAATTCTGAGCCCAGAACAATAGCCCCGCATTCCTTTTATGCTGGGCCAAGTGGGGGAGGGTATTGGGAGGCGTGGTATAGATCTGGCGCGAAAAGGGCTTACAGAGGTGGGAGAGAAGCATTTACATCGTAAGTCAGGGCAATTAGCATTTCATCTTTGGTATCAGCCTTGATTCCCTCTACAGCTTCGGAAGCTAAATGCAACGTAGTTTGTTTCTTATTCACACTACATGTTCTTTGTGAGCTGGATGCCCTTATGCTACACCCAGATTTCACTCTGGGATCAGTCTGACAGGATAGTCTTTACCCGGATTGATTGATAGTTGTCATAGCAGAAGGAAAAGTGACATAGAATCACATGATGGCTTTTGCATTTCTGTCAGTGTTTTGTTGGCAAAAGTCACATGACTACTCCTAAGTACAACAGGATGGGTATCTGTAATCCTCCTATAGAGATGGCACCGCAGAGATGGCACACAGGAAAAGTGAAATATTTGGCAAACATTAAAATAATCTACCACAGGGAACCTAATTGTTTTGTGTACCACTGTCTATTCAACACCTATTACTATGCCTCATACATTGTAGGTCTCGATATTTGGTGATTGAATGTCATAAAGCTAGAAGATGCGCCAGAGTTGTGATTTGATTAGTCTACCTTTCAGAGTTGGTTCTGAATGACTTTGGTATTTGTATTACTTAGACTCAGGTGCTTACTAATATGCCTTTCTCTAATACCTCTTTGCTCATTCTCCCTTGTATTTGCTTTGTTTTTAATTATTCTGTAAAAAGGAGGGAAATATTTCCTGTGGCGATTAAAGAAGTTAGAGAAAGAATGACCCCAGAGGTAGAATGAAACCAGGAATGTACAGTTTTAGAGAAATCAGGTGAAGAAAAAAATTCAGAAGGAAAAGAATAAGATAATAACATACATGGCAGGAGATTGATAAGGGAAAAAAACTGTAAGATTTGGTTAGAAAATGTTTTTGCTGTCAGATACTTCTTTGGAGTCAAGAGGGCAAATAAGTGATTATTTTCAGATTTGATGAGATTTTAAAAGATAGAAGTGATAGCAACAATATTTATCTTTTAGAGACAGAAGTTGGGGGTGGAAGTGTAGTCAAGATCATATATATGTGAGATACAGAGAGCTTTTCTATGCAGAATATTCAAATTGGCTAGTTCCCCATTTTCAGGCACACAGAAGGGAAATATCTTTAAAAATGAAGAATGAATTCTATCTCTGAATAATCACATTAATGTCCTTGAGGACTGGCACCAATCTGAATTATTCACTACAGGAAAAAAAGTAAAGCTTCAAATGTTGTAAGTTAGTATATATATTTTTTGAAATTTGAGTGATTATGTTTTATGGTTAAGTAAAATATGAAATTGTAGTTGTTCATTGAATCATTGCTTTCTTACATAGAGGATTTGATTGTGTGTGGTCAGAAATGTGTGTTAGTACAAGAGGTTCAGTGGGGCCGTAAGAGTTACCTTAATAGGACAGATAGAGGCAGAGGAAGAGCACAGGTTTTAAGATGGAACTACATTATTTTTAAAGTGTTTTTAACTCCTTTGATTTAGGTTTTAATTCAGCCTCCACTTCTTGATAGCAGTGAAACCATGGGAAATATAATTAATCCCTTTGATTTCAACTTTCTTCATCTGCAGAATGAGGATAATATTTACCATGATGTCTTAGTATAATAAATAATGTAATGCATGTGGAATATTGACAATCGGTGGTCACTCCAATGATGTACTAATTGAAATAATTACAGTGATAATTACTCCCTCACTCACTTTCAGTGCTGAGGAAAGAGCAGAGTAAGTGAAGTTAGAGAGAATTTGATTAGCACTAATTTACTTTTGGACTCTTGCTTATATCCTCATAAAATAAGTCAGGGTTAATGGTGATGCATGGAGGTCCCCAGCGGGAGGAATTTCTTTCCCTAGAGGACCAGAATCCATTCAGCTACTTGGAATCATAATAAAGAATTTCAGGTACCCTGACCTTAGCTTGCAAACCCCCAGCTGTGTGAATCCATCGAGGAGTGATGAGAGTACAGCCAGGGCCGGGGTTCTTGTCCTGTAGTGATGACTCCAACTGGACCGCAGCCTGCTCAGACACAGGAAATGCAGCTCATGCTGCCCTGGGAAGCATAAGGCGGTGTGTCGTTTATAAACAGCAGCCTTTTTCTTCTTGCTTAAGGTTGTAGGAGACTAATTGTCATAGCAACAGTTATCCCTTCCAATGTGGATAAGCCCAGGGATACCCCTTGGTAGAAAGATCGAAGGTTTGGGAAGTTCTAATCCTGTTATGATATATTATAAAAATCTCTTTAATTTTAAAGCAGTTTACTAAATTCTTCTGCCTCATTTTCCTGGAAAGTAGCATAGATTCCATATAATAGTTCTCAGGGCTGGAAACTACCTCCCAAAGAAATCTACTTTCTCTAGTTTGGGTATTTACACAGATAAAAGTTCTTCATTTAATGAAAATTAACTGAAAAATTAACTGCTTTATTTAGTTACCTTCAAATGGTCTTGGTTGTACTCGTACTTTAACTTATCTTTTCTATAGTTGTTCTCCTTAATCCAGTTCTCCTTCTGATTTTCCTCTTTTGGTTATAAAAGTACCTGTTTCTCTTTCTACAAATAGAAGCTCCAAATTGAGTGTCATTTTATACTATCTTACAACTTAAAATTGTTGATTTCCATCTGAAGACCATCTCTAGATATGTTGGGGTAAAAGTGGCCGTGTTTGTACTGTGAAAGTTTCATAATAGATATGGACGAATAAATATAATATGAAATATAAAATTAAAGTATAAATATAACAAATGACTTCATTTAACTACCACCCAGTTCAAAAAAGAGAGCATTACCAATAGAGGTAAAGTCTCCTATATTAAAGAGCCCCCCACCTTTTCCACAGTTTCACTTTCTGTGGTGTCAGTTACCTGTTGTCAATTACAGTTGGGAAATATTAAATGGAAAATTCCAGAAATAAATGATTCATAGGTTTAAATTGTTGCTGTTCTGAGTAGTGTGATGAAATCTTGAGCCATTTTGCTCTGTTTCATCTGGGATGAGAACCATCCCTTGTCCAGCATTTCTATGGTATATGCGTGACCTTACCCATTAGTCACTTAGCAGTTGCCTAGGTTATCAGGTTGACTATTATGGTATCACCATGTTTGGGTTCAAGTAACCCTTATTTTACTTAGTAATGGCCCCCAAAACACAAAAGTAGTGATGCTGGCAATTCTACTATGTTGAAGGGAAACCATAAAGTGCTTCCAGTAAGTGAAAAAGTGAAAATTCTTGATTTAATAAGAAAAGGAAAAAAATTTCATGTTGAGGTTGCTAAGATCTATGGTAAGAATGAATCTTCTATCAGTGAAATTGTGAAGAAGGAAGAAGAAACGCGCGCTAATTTTCTGAGAGAGAGAGGCCACATTCACATAACTTTTATTGTAGGATATTGTTATGATTGTTCTTTTGTCCAGGTCTTTGCTTTTTATCTTATTTTATTTTTATAATTGTTCTATTTTATTATTAGTTATTACTGGTAATCTCTTACTGTGCCTAACTTATAATTAAACTCTATCATAGGAATGTATTTATAGGGAAAAAGCAGTATATAGGGCTTGGTACTGTCCATGGTTTTGGGCACTCACTGGGGGTCATGCAACATATCGCCTGGAGATAAGAGGGGACCACTGTACTCCTGGTCTATCATCTTCTTCTCCCTCCTTTCAAGGGCAATATCTATTCTGGGTATTGTACTTACCTTTCTTTTAGATTTCATTATAGTTTTATTACATATATTTCTTCTGAGTTGTGTGTGTTTTTTTCCTAACTAGAGTAGCTTTCACATGTTTGGTGTGAATATGAAAGAAGACCATGCTGATGTTGTTTAAGCAAACATATTTAAAATTATACAATAAACTGTACCCTTAAGACCAAAGATACTTTGGAAAAAATTCTTAGTCATGAGAAATAGTAAATATTTTAATGTGGGTTTGCTTAAATAAAGCAGTTTAAATTTATTAGGAATTAAAACTGATGATTAAACTTTTTACATAAACTGGGCAGTACTGCTTATAAAAATACTTACAAGGCTATGTAAGCAAAAAATATTAAGGATTTATTATATGGAAATATAAAGAATAAGACTGAATTTTTTTTGTGTTATAAATTTTCCCTAAAGTCATTTTTACATGAATGTTCCAAAAAATATTTTTAGAGATGACATCATTGAAATATATATATATATTTCAATATAGACACTCTCCAACAAAATTATTCCACATATATCCAGTTCACGCACCAATAAATTCTCTTGTTTAAAACCATTCTTGTCATTTTTCAATCTTATCTTACAGCAAACCCTTATTGGTAGATTTCATGTTATTGACCCTAAATATGAATTGGGCTTGTGTGCAGGCAATAAATTCTCTATATCTCATAGTGATTGTAGAAGAATGTAGCTATTTCCTTTAATGAAATCCCCCAATATTATTTAGTAGCAAACCTGATTGGCTGGTGACCCCAAAGCATTACTTACCCCTTTCTTCTTTTTTTCTCTTGTATCTTTACACTAGAAATTGAAGAGTCAGATACTTGTGTATCTGACCCTGCCTGGCCAAAAAGACTCAAGGTAAAGACCATTGAGTGCCTTCTGAGAAAGATAATTTGCTTCTCCATGAGAGGGTTAGGCATCTGAAGAGAAGTCATTGGCATTGTTGTCTCTTCCCTTTACTTCTTTCTCGGGATATTGGTGAAATGATACTCTTTATGGGACAGTAGTCATCATTCTGTAACGACAAGGGCAAAACGCCAGCACGCCGAGGTGGTGGTGCACGAGGAGGGAGAAAGGCTGCTCATGATGATGTTCCTGAGCAGTGGAACGAACCCTGGATTGGCTCCCTTACGTATAGAAACGAGTAAACCGTTAATGTCTTATTTTTACTGTTCATTGGAT
The DNA here is from genome assembly GCA_004026545.1 of Mormoops blainvillei. Taxonomy (NCBI): domain Eukaryota; kingdom Metazoa; phylum Chordata; class Mammalia; order Chiroptera; family Mormoopidae; genus Mormoops; species Mormoops blainvillei. The sequence goes on from PVJD01008409.1 coordinate 12,906, forward strand.
TGTTTTGTTATTGGAAGCGAAATATATCCTAATTAATAGAGTCACACATTGAATCATTCATCTGTAACTTTCTCTGTAATATTCTTGAAAACATCTGTCTACCAACCTGTCTATAATGTCAACAAACTTTTGGTGAGGTTTCTGTTATCTGTCAAGAAGGGAGCTTCAAGAGAACCTCCCTTAGTTTTTTTTTCCTGAAATTCTGTAACAATTTCTTATTCATTTTCTTTATATACTACATCTTTCTGGCATTGATTGTGAATACTCTTACAGTGGTGATATCATCTTTATGGCAGTCTGACATGTTAAAATGTTATCATATTCTACATCTGGATTTCCTTAAAATGTTCTGTACTCATCTCCATAGAGGAATGCCTGGTTTACAGATGAATTGCTAATTTTGCCACGTGCGGGGAATTTTAACAAATTCTTCATATAAAGGAAAATTTTCTTTCTCAAAGTTCTTACTTCCCAGAAATTCATGAGGCTTCTTACTTTGGAAAAGTTGTCACCTAGGAGTTAGGTATATCTACCTATAAGTTCTTGTAATTCTTCCTTGAAAAATAACCATATGTGTGTGTGTGTGTGTGTGTGTGTGTGTGTGTGTATGCTTGTGTCATATATATATTTGGTCCATGCTTTCTAATATCCTGATGGAATTTCATGGCATCATTGAACTTGAATCAATATGGGGCCTTTCATTCTAGGCAGGAATAGGCTTTTTCTGTAAAGACCTAGATAGTAAATAATTTAGGCTTTGCAGGCTACCTGTGGTCAGTGTTGCATATTTTTCTTTCTTTTTCTTTCTACAACCCTTTCAAAATGTAAAGCCATTCTTAGCTCATGGGTCATGAAAACAAGGTATAGATTGGGTTCTGTCCATGGGCTGTGGTTTACCCATCCTGTTCTAGAGGGTTATTCTAGAATGTTAAGAAGCTTCCACCCCCACCCCCCAAAAATAGAGGGAGAGCAGTTGAGGGTACTTAAATTAAAGTCAAGAGAGAGAGAGAGAGAGAGAGAAGAGAATGAAAATAAAATATTCTAGCATTCAGTATTTTTTTGTATGTATTTTAGTAAATGTGAGGGTAACTTTTGTTTTTAGCTAGAAATGCAGAGACTGGAAAGAGCATCACTCTTACCCTTCCAATAAGAATAAAGCTTGAGTAGCTAGCTGCACATTAATGCTTTCTGTTTTCTTTTTTTATTCAGACATATTTTCCTGGCTTTGCACGCTAGTTATTTTGCTTGGACTTGAAAGTCCCCAGATAGACTCAGATACTTATCTTTTGGAGTGGGCTATTTCTACTAAGAACTAATTTTGCCATTTGTCATTTCTTTCTGAAGGTTTCATCCTCAGATGGCAACGTTAATTTAAGTTTCACTGATTATAGTCACTGATAACCTCTTTAAAAGTTTTAAAAGTCAAATTCAGAAGTGATGGAAAGGAATGTGCTCTTCAATCAATGTATTTTGGTAGGGAATAAAGAATGGACACAACAATAAATATCAGAATTTCATGCGGCACTTTTAAAGATCTAATTGTGTATATACCGGGGTAAAGTCATTAGGTGGGCATAAACAAGTAGAAGATTGTAGTAGACATTAACCGCTGCTCAATAACATTTTCACTTCTCAGCATGGGAAGTATGCCCTTCTCTCCTTCTTCCTTGGAGTTACATGTAACCATGTGAATTTCTACAATGAATGAAAGTGAGCAAAAGTGAGCAATGTTCCCTGGACCAGGAGGACCATTTATTTGCATAAGTGAGAAATAAGCTTGTGTCATATTAAACTACTTAGATGTTTGTGATTATCTGGTACTGCTGCATAATCTAGCCTGTCCTCACTGATACAAGGATGGATATACACCTTTGTGTAAATTTGTAAATTGGTGGAAGTGTGTAATATATAAGTGATAAATGTATATAATTATATATAGTTATAGTAGTGGGTTTCATTCAGGTTTTAACTACAAAAATATTTTCTCAAATACAAACTTAAAAAGATTCGCAATTTATAAAGACATAAGTTGTGCAATTACTTTGTTAGAAGAAGAAACTGCGTGGGCTCTCTCTAGCCAGTCTTCCCATCCCTTTCCTCACCAGACTTTGAGACCTGTGAGATACTTGGGGCCCATTTATGGAAATCCTAAGTCTTAACAAAACTCAATGTAAAAACCACAACTTCAAGAAGATAGATTTTTAGCTTGGTAACAGTGAGTACTTGTCAGAAATACCCAAAGATAGAATGGGATACTTAGTGAGCTGCTATCATAGGACATACTAAAACATTGGTTGGTTATACTAGGCAGGCGTGGGGTAGAAGACTTCATCATTAGATGGCCATTTCTAGCTCTCAGGGTTTTTGATTCTTAGGCCTCTTCCAATGGATAACCGCCAGTATTCTTCTTTACTCCTTTCCCTTATTTTTCTTTATCCAATTTATCATTTCTTTACATTATATTAACAAAATCTATCATCTGTCTATCTATCTGTCTATCATCTATCATCTATTTATTTCCAGTAGTGTGCTAGAGCTAGCTCGTTCTAGGCCAAAAGAACCAAATTGTAAATTTTTAAGACTTTTTGGAGCCGGTTGTTAAACATGGACATTATTGAAAATTAAATGATGTAAACTTACAGTGGAGGAAATTAAAAAACAAGGTAATAATACTCAAAACTCATCACTTGCTAGTTACCGGTACTTTGCCATATTTTACTGTTATTTATGCTCCTGAGTTTTTTTACACCAATCCTACGTGTGGGGTGGAAACACACTTCGGCGCGTGCTCCTGGGCATCTCTCCCGACTCTCCTGTCAGTGGTGGTATCTTGAAATCAGCTACAACGGGGGTATTTATGGCACAGAAATCATCAAATGCTACAAGTCAGAGCCTTTTCTCTGGAGAACTGCGCGTTAAACATTTACCAGCACATCACTGCGTCCCCCTGTATCTCTCTGCCTCTAGAAGTTAAGCTCCAAAAGGACGCAGACTTTGTTAGGCTCCCTGTGGCTGGTGCTCAATAAATATTTATTTACAGATTGAATTAGGTAGTGACTGACTAATATCAGGGACAACAGAAATTTTAAAAGAAGCCAGAATAGAGAAACCCGGGAGCGCGAGTGGGGAGGTTTGGAGAAGGTTGAATTTGCTTTCTGTTCTTTCAGCTGTGCCGGCCTCGGCGGGTTTTTGCTGGCAGTCCATAGGAAATGACATCAACTAGCCCGGTTCTGTTTCCAAGCAGGGAACCATCGCCTACGTTCTCTGAAGAGAGAGCTTCTCAGAGCCATCCCCGAGCCATCCACAAATTCCTGAAGAAAATTTTACGTCTTTTCTTCCTTTGTGGTATTTCATGCAAAGAGTGCTGATTTGGGGGCAAAGAGATAAAATCTTAATGCAGGAAAATCTTAATCCCCAAAACTGGATCTCAAGAAAGTGCTTTCTGAGGCCATTCGGGCTGCTGTGGACCAGGGTTCCTGAGCCAGCAATCCGTAGTCAGTGTCTGGGCTGCAGGTATGGTAGGTCTGCAGGGGAGTTAAAAACATTGAATTAGTTTCCAACAATTAAATACCAAGGGATGTCTATTACACGTCTAATATTTTAGTTGAAAATTCAGTTTATTCAGTAACACCAGACCTGTATCACCACAAGATAAAAATCCGCTTGAACCAAACAGCGCCACCTCTTCAGATGGTCTTACACTTTCGGATCAACACTTTAACCCTCTCACCATGTCCCAGTGGCCTGATATAATATACTTGGTCAGCCTTACTCTGTTAGGTTATTTGCTCCTCCTTGTACTCTTTTGATATTGCTGACTAGTCATTTTCCCCACGTAACATCGATGACATTGAATAGTTAGGTAGCCAATGGACAACGTTCTGTGTTTTATTAGTCAGCGTGCTCTACTAGACAATTCCCCTCTAGATCTCATTTTCCATCAGTGTAAGTAGAGCAGTTGGACCATCTGATCACTGAGACTTCTTGTTGCTCTAGCAAGTATAATTCTGTGCTTGTACTGAAGAACTTAAACACTTACACTATTTCTTTTCCAAGCCTTTATTGCTCTACTTGTGTCTCTCCATCTCCATTTCTACTTCTATTATTATCCAAAAGATTATGTTTCTCTTACTGTATGTTTTAGACCATGATACCTAAAGGGTTATCTGCAGTATACAGAAAGAGTGTGGGTCTTGATGGAAGTAAAGGGGTGTGCTTGGCCACCCACTCTCTGTTCTGTCTTCATTAAGGGAGGTTGTTTGCTTTGTTTAGAGTCTTCATGGGGCTTGAAGCAATAAAAAATGCTGCATTCAAAAGAGGAATCCAGAACTCAGGGGGAAACACTTCCTTTTATATTTCCACCATATTTTCTGAGTATAATTTGTTCATAGTATTAAAGGGGTCAATTGCTAAAAATGTACTTTGTATAACTTTTCTAAGTTGAATAAACCAGCCACCACCAGTTCTTTGTCATTAAGCTACCTTGATGATAGATATTCTATATTAATATATATAACAAAAATTTTTGCATTTTTCTTTATAGGCTACATAAAATACCCATTTATGTAAAGGATAAAATCCTTATTTCATCTAAATGGACAGCTTCTGAAATAGTGCTTCTCAAACTTGGTTCACAGGGATAAAGATGCTGTAACTGACAGTCTAGCTGCTGCAGGAGCTTGAGCACCAGAGTGTAAGGTAAAAGCTGATGGGAACCTTGCTGTGATAACATTTTGTTCTAAGTACATCTACTGTTTTGTACTTTTGTAGTATTATTTTTCCCCTTTGGATATAAAACATTATTATAAAAATGAAATACATTTTTTAGTTTCATAGCTAGATGACATATGCATAGTTAGTTGTGCAAAGAGTTTTGTTCCTCTCAATTTCTTTTTCTGTTCAAACTAGCATTGTATCTGTAACCAGTGAAGCCTCTGGGTGTAATTTGTATTTAAAATGCCTAAAAATTAACATTGTTTTTTTCAAAACAGGTAAGGTATTTCACTAATACCTTTGCCGTTTTGTGTTCTAGACAAAATACAAAATGTGTATAGTGACAAGAAATTTAATTGCCTCCTGATCGTGGAAGATGACATTGGAGGTTATGCGGAAATGAAAGCTACAGCAGAAACATGCACTTTAAAGATTTAATAAGGTGTCTAATTAGAAAAAAATTTGTACCATTTACCTTTTGGTCCCACTGATTCTTTTCTTTTTCATTTAGATTGTTGCATTTTTAAACCATTTTTCTATTGCAAGAGCAGATAGTGCTAGTAATTCATCTGTCCCTGGGAGACGACTTGAGAATACCAGGCTAGTCTAATTGCATTCCTTTACTTTCTTTTTTCTTTAATAAGAAAGGCAGGGGAAAAAATCCTGTTTTTCTTGCATGTTTGGCAAAACTGCTCTAATGTTAATCATTCTACCAATTTATAAGCTCTTGGGTTTCTCTTGCTTAAAAATGACAAGTGTAAGCTCAGGTTTTTGTGGAACCAAAAAAGACCTTGATGCTAATAAATGCTTTGTGTTATTTTATTGTGTTGGATGATGAACTTAAAAAGGTTGTACTAGGGAAAATAATTTATTTTTGAAAGCTAGTTGTTACTAGTAGCTTGTACAGTAAAGCATATGTAAGATAGGGAATTTTGCTGTAGCTTTTAGGATTTAGAAATAACTATAATAGCTGAAGTTAAAATCCCTACACTAAAACCCTTATGCTTTTTACCTTCAGCTTTCCTAGATTAGGTCTGAGTTCTTAAGTTAGATGCATATTTGTCTGTGACTTTAATATAGAAAAAATAAAAAATAAGCAAAGGGAAGGTAGTGTATGTACATGTTACAATATATTAAAAATGATTATTAAAGTTAATAGAAAGCTAAATTGTGAAATGTAACCATTTAAACACATGGTTACATTATGTTTAAAACTCAGTTAATAAATAGTCTTGCCACTAGGAAAGAAAAATAAATAAAAGGAATCTGGATTGGAAAGGAAGAAATAAAACTGTTTCTATTTTCAGGTGACATGATTTTATATAGAAAATCAAATAGACTTCACTAAAAAAGCCATTGGAGCTAATCAACAAATTCAATAAGTTATAGGATACAGAATTAATAGCATTTCTATACACTTACAATGAATTACCTGAAAATAAAAGAAAATAATGCCATTTACAATAAAAAATAGTTGTTATATTGTTCCTCAGAAAATATGGTAAGGATCGTGGTTTAACTATAGATATGTGTAAAGCTGGCCCTTGAGAAACGCAGGCGTAAGGGCGCCGGCATCCCCATGCAGTAAAAATCCTCCTGTGACTTTTGACTCCGCCCAAACTCCACAGTTGCCTGCTGTTGACCAGAAGCCTTGTGATAACACAACCTATTGTCACATATTTTGCATGTTATATGTATTATCTACTGCATTCCTATACTAAAGTAAGTTACAGAAAAGAAAATGTTATTCAAAAAATTGTAAGGAAATTACATTTACAGAATTTATTGAAAAAAAATCTGTGTGTAAATGGCCCAATATAGTTCAAACCTGTGTTGTTCCAAGGTCAACTAAATGATTATGGGAAGTATGGAAAAGCTGTAATACAAGGTAATGAATATAAATTTCTCAAAATGTAGATTAGAGCAAGAAGCTATATACGGTGTAGCACACTTTAAAATAATTATTTAAAAGAATACAAATTTTAAAAGGACAACTTGTAGTTATAGTTTTAAACCTGATGCAAAAAATAATAACTAGTTGGATTTAAAAAGAATGAATTTTGGGGCATATTAAAATATTATTTTGATTTTTTAAATGAATAGTTGTAATTTTGTTATAAGCTCTTGAAAGTTTAGTTGGTTTGTCTTTAGCATTTTTCAATATTCAGCATTAACCATACCAAAAAAACTAAACAAAGCAAGAGATTGATTATGCACTCTGGAAAAAATAGAAATAACAGTAAAAAAGTTTCCAGAAAATATGAGCTATTTAAGGGCACGTGCCAAAATTATATTGTGTTAAACAGAAACCTTAGAAACACTCATGAGTTACCAGCCCTGTGCTGAGTACTGGGTAAATTAGTAGGAACTAGACAAACTCACCATCTCCAAGGACAGATGAAGTGGCTGGCTTTCTTCCTTGTATATGTATTATTCATCTCTGTACTTTTAAGTACATAGCACAGAGATCAACATATAAAAAGCAGTAAATATCTACTCATTGCTTTGAGTCAAATATTTGTTGCAAGAGTGAAAAATTACAATTTTGGAATGACTAAGTTGAGTCATGTTTGGGCTTCTCAGAAATTTTATAAGTAGAAGAATACACTAGGATCTCTTGAATTTGCTAGGATGCAAATTATTTAACAGCATTCAAATAATAGCATTGTACTTAGAGTTTATAATGTTAAACATTTCTATTTAACATTTAGTGCAGCCAAAAGAGAAGTAGCCTGAGGTAAGGCACTTGTGTAAACTTGGGTAAGTAGTCTACCGTCTTTGAACCTGATATTTTTTATCTTTAACATAAAGGCCAAGAAAAGGGCTTTTAAACATCAAGTCCTCAAGGGAGGTCATTTATGTATGTATGGATGTTGAGAATATATATTTTTCCTTACAGAGGGTCAAAACTTCAATAGATTCTCAGAAGCCTATACTTCCTCTGCCCCTAAGTTTAATTTCTGGTCTAAATTATCTCTAGGGTTCATTTTACTTTTAAAAATAGACTTTAAGATAATATGCAAAAATTTTATTCAGTATATTAAAGTCAGGAAATAAATAAATGCTTTAGCTTGTTATTGTACAAGAGGAATACCATTTTGGGTTGTTTTCTGTTTTCTACCTTAATTAAATAATTAACCCTCCAAGTAGCTAATGAACATTTGTTGATAACCATTATATATTCTGAACTATTGTAACACAGGGGAATAGTGAAAAAACCTAATATTTAATTAGGAAGACTAAATCAACCTGATCTTTAATTCTGTTGTAGTCATGGAGACGAATCTTACACCACGGAAAATTAGAGGGGAGCTATATTTAAGACTATACTGGCTATAAGTGAGATAGATTATTAATTGTAGCTGATGTATTAAGGAAACATTGCTAAGGTGTATTCATTTGTGGAAGGCACATTTATGGAGCACTGACCATATTCCAGGCACAAAAATATACTAATAAATAATATATTGCCTTTCAACATTAAGGACTGTGGCAATGTGGGAAACAGACACAGACACAAATAATTATCATGTTGTGATCCAGTATTTTAATTCAGATATCATAAAGGTGCATGGGAAAACAGAAGAGTCCCTCTAAGCTAACCCATAAGGTGGCTCTCAATGGTCTCAAGTCCAATTGAGTGGTACAGTAAATAATCAACTAAAACATAGGACAAAATGTATTGTTTCAAAATTTTTCTATGAAGCACCATGCAACTTCTGAGGAAGGAGACTTCTTTGTCATCTATGGGGAAGGAGCTATGAGAGAACAATTGGAAAAAGATTTTGCAAATGGTGTGGAGCCAGGACTGTGGTGGGATTAATACCAGTGGAGATGAGCAGAGAGGGGGCAGTAGGAGCAAAGACACTGGGTAAAGTTCTATTTGTAACAGCACATTGTCCATAAAGTTAAGCGCAGGGTGTATATAATAGAGCAGTAGGAACAAATGTTGGAAAAATAAACCAGGGTTAAGGGAGGAGTCTGAACCTTATCCTTGAGATGGTGAGGAAGTAATAATGGATTTAGGAACAAGGGGAAAATAAATGCTTTATGCTCTCTGAAGCCTAACTTGGAATGCATTAAAATGGGAAGAGGACCAGAGAAAGATACTTGCACTAGCAGTAGACTGGTGAGAAGTAATGAGAGGCTAGACAGAGGTCAGTGCAGGGGGACCAGAGGGGAGGGAGTAGGTTTCTGCTGCATTGCAGAGGCAGAGACAGAGGCAGGGGCTTGCAGGGTTTGACAGCTGGTGGGGTGTGAGGCTGAGTGAAGGAACAGGCAAAGAAGAGTCCAGGAGTTGGCACCTTCATCACTGGGAGGAAGCTGTAGCTGTTGACAGAAATAAGTCAGAAGAATGCGTTGCTTGAGGAAGGAAAGAAGGTAATGGGTTTAATTCTTATTGACATCAGTGCTGTGGGACCAGTCATGTGAAGCTTGGGACCATGGAATATGGGCTAGACTTCAAAGAAAAAATTGAATTTGCGTAAATGTAGAGGAGAGAATTGGACATTCCAGGGGCAAAGGACCAGCATGCATGGAGACTCATGAATGGGAACATTTAGGCAAATCATAACAAGGAATATGATTTAAATCAGTAGTTGTGAATCACTGTGTGTGGCTGATAGGATCTGTAAGGGGGTGGGGTGGGCGAGTGGGTCTCTTTGCAGGAGGCCATTGCTTTCGACCCCCAGCATCAGTAGGAGCCTATTCCAGAAGCCTTCATGTCCCCTGGCGATTACTGCCTACTGTTTCCCCTGCCCCTTAGTTCAGCCTGGATCGAAAGGTCAGGTTCCCCTCTGCCCATTGTTTTGTCATCACAACAGAACCAGTTTTCTCCCCATGTTGCTGCTCATGATTTTCTCTTCACTTCCTTTCTAAACGACTCTATTTCCTTGAATTTTTTTATGTCTCTAATTTTTATTAGTTATATTTCTAATTTTTATTCCAGGTGGTTTTTTTTGTTGTTGTTTGCCAGAAAAAGAAATGAAAAAAGTACCCAATCAAATCTGGCTGCATTATCACATTTTTATAAAGTTAAATCATTTCTCTTAAAAAAAATCAGTAGATACTGTTTTACTATATTGTTGTTTCTATAAAGTCAGGAGTCAAGTTCATCTGACTTGTTTACTCAGCTTAATGTGGTGCCTAGCACTTGGCATGTACTCAGTAAATAAGTGAAGACCCACTCCATGCCAAGCAGTGTGCAAAATACTGAGCGTACAGGCAGAAAAGAATAAATCTGTGCCCTCAAAGAGCTCATAGTCAAAAAGCGTGTGTGCGTGACATAGGAATGTATTACATGGTAATACAGTTGTATGCAAAGTGTGAGAGGTGCATCCAGGAAGGCTTCGCAGGAAGACATTGATATCTTCAGAAAATGAGTGGCATCGAGAAGAATGAATGGGAGTTTGTGCCAGACAGATAAGGAAGTGGAGGAAGGGGTTTAGGCAGCGGACATTTTATGTTCATAGACACAGATGTTTGAAAGTGCCTAATTGTTGGGGAAATTTCGGATCCCTAGTATGTACATGGATAACAGAGAGGGAAGAGATGAGGCTAGAGATTTAGATGGAAACCATTTCTTGAAAGATCTTATCTGTTGCACCAAGGAATTATGGATTTATTCTGAGGCCCTTGGGTACACTGAGAGATTATGAAGAGAAGAGGTGATGTTGAGGTGATACTCTCAGACACTGTTGCCAGCGAGAGTGAGGTTGCAAGGGCTCAGCTTCCTACACACTAGACACATGCTCAGCCCTCTCAGGGAGGTCCTGGGAAAATCCCTAAAATAATAATTAAAAAAAATTCATTTGCTGGCTTCTCCATTATTTGGCTTCACTCTTTGCAGGCTAGACACTCTCATTTCTCTGTGGAAACTTTGTCCTTTCCTTCCCCAAGTTATAGCTATTGAGAGAGACCATGATGTATCATAGACTTAAAAGTGGTGGCAGGAAAGCAGATACAACTATACTTGAAGAACAATTAAAAAAAAACCTAAAAAAATATTTTACTAAAAAAAAGAATTGTACACTTTGAACTTATATAATCTAATTAATCAATATCAACTCCATAAATTTAACTTAAAAAAACAGGCCATGAAAATTTTCCACTATTAAAACCACTAGTAGTCATGAGAGGCACCCCGTGTTAGTAGCAAAAAACATGAGATATAATTTAAACTTAGTTATTTCACTTCCTAGTTATAAAACTTGGGGCATCTTCATTAGTACATCTAAACTTGAGTTTCTTTACCTGAAAAATAAGGCTAAAAGTTCATAAGAAAATGCATGCACTTAATCATTTTGTTGGGTTAATTTTTAATCAACAGATGTTGAAAAACAGGATTTTTTTTGAGTCTGCTTTTTTTTCTTATACTTGAAAATAAGAAGTTTTGTATCCAGCAAATCATTTTTCCAATTTTTAAAAGGATAATGATATGTTTTTTGAAGCTGTAATTTAAAATTTCCTTTCAGTTAAAAATAATTACTCTAAAACTGGCATATCTCTACATATGTTTACTTGGTGAAATTGAATATTACTTGCTTGTTTTTGGAATGTGACATAAGTGGGAATAAGACAATTATAGACAGTTCTGGTAGCAAAGTTGCCATATAAATCTAATAAGGGCGTATGGCTTAGTTAGATTTTTAAAAAAGTTTCAGGTAGTTTTTTTTTTTCTGGTTTTCATTTTGTATTTGATCTTGAAGGAAACAAAGTACCATCTAACTGCATTTATCTCAAACATTTTTTATCCACATATCTTCAATGTATAATCATAAACTTGATACATCTGAAGTGTCCGATACTTGGTGTTCATAAATTGCTTTATAAATATGGACTTAAGCCTTGTGGGAAAGGCAGCAAAAGCAGTCAAGAGTATAAGAGCACTTACTGGACACTAGTGATTGTACTGGTGCTGTGGGGTGCTACACAGTTAACAAAATGAGAAAGAAAATGTTTTCTATGCTTTCAGGGAGCCTACAATTTATCTAGATGGTCCTATCTCAAATTTTTTTTAAACATGACTTTCTACTTTTTAATCACAGTTGACATACAATAACATATTAGCTTTCAGATGCACGTGTACAGCATGGTGACTAGACATTTATATAACTAACAAAGTGATGACCCAATAAATCTAATACCCATCAGGCACCATGTGTAGCAATTACGGTATTATTGACTATATTCCCTGTGCTGTACTTTACATCTTCGTGACTGTTTTGTGACCACCAATTTGTATTTCTTAATCTCTTTCCCTTTTACATCCAGCCTCTCCATCCCACTCACCTCTGGCAACCATCAATTTGTTCTCTACATCTATGTGTTTGCTTTTGTTTTGTTCTTTCACTCATTTTATTAGATTTCACATGTAAGTGAAATCATATAGTATTTGTTGAATGCTTTTCTGAAGAAGAATAAAAATTGTATACTTGGGAATATGGCATTGCCTCAATGATGGGCCTAACATTGTTGAAGAATTGTGTTTTCAGAGCCGGAATCTTAGAGACCATCATGTTCTCCTTCACAAATGGAAGATTTTCAGTTAGCTGGGTTTATTCGTTATTAACTCGGCAGCCAAAAATGGTTTGCAAACTCATATTGTGTTGGATTTGAAATTTTAAAAAAGCGTGAACAAAAAAGTAATTTGGGTTTTTCACGATCCCTTTTATTGCAGGAGTTTTCTTCTAAGACTGTTTAGTGACCAAGCCCAAAAGGCTTCTTTCTTTAATGTGTAGTTTGTTTTCCCCCAACCACATTACTTGAAAGAACAGTAACTACAAAGAGCAGATGAAAAAAAGCAGGGGGAAGACATGAGACATTCTATTCTGCTCCTTGGCTCAAAAGTAGGGTGGAGTGACCAGTTGGACAGTTTTCCAGAAATCAGAAGCAGGTGAATGGAGCCATTGTTTTTATTATAGACTTATTAAGGAATTCTAAGGTGAAAGTGATTTGTAAAGCAGTCCTGTTTAGGAGTAGTTTTGTTGAAGTTTTTTATTACTTCAGTGGGCTGTAGTTTGACATGTGGTGATTACCATAGCCCAGACAATCCCAACTGTTGAATCTGCAACTACAGTGTACAGTTAGTTCTGCCCAGTTACATCTTTCGAAAGGACCTCTTCACCTATCACTTCTGTGTTCTAGTTTCTATGACATGACATTATTTTTATTAGATTGTAGACAATTTCTCCTTCTCTGGACAATATCTCAGCATCCAATGTAACATCTTCAGCAGTTTTCAGAAGTGAGTTTATAAGACATTCTTATTTTTACAGTTGTGAACAATCATAAACGATTCATTGAGGGAATATACATCCATTGCAGTATAAATACGAATTCCTTTTATTTTTTTCCAAGTCTAAATTGTTAACCTTGCTATGTGAACCTCCTGTTAGCTTTCCTTAATAATACCTTGGATAGATTCTGTAGCTTTCTCATCATTTTCAGTTAGCTTATGTTAGTCTGGTTTAAAACTTCACTCTCATGTTTGAGTGAAGGCCCCCTCCTCCTGTAGTGTGGGATAGAGCTGTAACTCTGACTTTATTGTAAGGAGGAGATCTGGTTTGCCTCAGAGATACCTTCTTGCTCTACTCTTTGAGGTTATGCTCTTTTGGTTGGGGAAAGGTGGACAGAATGAAGGAAAAGGAAGCAGAGATCTTGTTGTATGACTGGTTTCATATTGGTGATGCTGGGAGGTGCTTCTGCTGTCAGTGTGGTCCATCAAAGCTCTGGTTGGTCCTGGGGAGTTTTGTTAATGTGGAGTGCTGTTCACATCGAGGCTGTGGATGGTCTTTTTCGGGTAGTGGCCAGACTTTTGCCTGTGCCCTCTATTTCCAAGGACCCCTTCATATTGGGGAAGCTAGATCTTTCTTCAGTTCTGCATCTCCCTTCTCTGGATGGGTGTCTCAACAAAGGAATCCATGAGAACCTTTAAGGTCCTCTCCAGCACCTTTTGAGAGGTAGAGAATAAGGAACATGGTTTCTTTTTTGTTCTTCAAAGTGTACTGTACCACAGTCTCTTTAAGCCATGATGGTCGGGCACTTCGGTGGTCTTTGCATCTGCAGAAATCTCTTTCAGAGAAGGGTCACGTATCCCTGTAACTTGAAGGGTTATATTATCCCTCATCTAACTCAGCTTCATGACAGTACTGGTGTAGGCCTGCCAGTTCTTTGTCTCTAGGAAGCATTAATCAGGGTGGATGCCAAGACTCTCCAGGACCTATGAGGGAGCCTCTTGGAGCCTCTCCCACTTAGTGCCAGCAAGGGAAAAGCCCAGGGAGCACAGGGACGCGCCTCTTCCCATGAGCTCTGCACCCCCCAAAGCTTACGGGGACTGACAGCAAGCTTCAGCACACTTGGTTGAACATTTAAATATTCGATATATTATATTTTAACAGATGGATATAGGGAAAGATTGTGGGATTTTAGACAGAGAAACTAAAATGAAAACTAAGGTAAGAAATCATAGGACATGTTTGGACATAAAAAAAAAGAGTCCAGTCTGTTTGTGGCACAGACAGGTAATGACTGAATTGCAGAAAGGAGAAAAATTTGTGACATAGTATGAATGGCCTTGATTGCTAGGTTGAAGAGCTTCAAATTAATTGGATTTACCGAGGGGTATGAAGCCATTAAATGGTATTAACTAGGAGAGGAAAAATATTATGATTTTGTTTGCAAGCTATCATTTTGTCAATCATGAACCTTTCCCTTAGCCTCCTTCCTTACTGAACGTCTCTCAGTGACTGTCGGCTGTAGCGCCGTGGCCATCTCTGAAGTGTGGAACTTGCTGAGTGACCATGCTGCTCTTCGGCTCTCAGCACCCTGGGTGGGATTGACTCAGCTGCATTTCCTGTTCCTTCTTTATTGTTACTCCCACTTTCATGTAATTGTAGACATAGAAAACTCAGATAGTGTCAAGGGAAAGTCTAAAATGCGGGACCTCTTTAGTGTAAGATCATCATTCAGTATCAAGTCCTTAGCTTTGATCATCTGGACATTCAGCTTCGTCAGTGTAATAAAGAGCTGAGTAATCTCAAGGGTACAATTTCATCAAAATTAAATGAACAGAGACTAATGTATTAATCATTTTTTGTGAATTCATTAATTTTTAAATCAATCACCAGGCATCATTTTTAAACAGTAAATGGACCCATTTACAATGTACACGGTGAAGAATTTTGGCAAATGTATACAACTGTGAAACATTAACCGCAATCAACATGTAGAGGTTTCCATTATCCCTGAGTCCCTTGTGCCAAGTTTCAGTCACTTCCCATGCCCTACTCCTAGCCTCTGTGAACCACTGATATGCTTTCTCTCACTATATAGATTAATTTTTCTTTCTAATGCATTTAAAAAAATGGAATCATATAGTATATTCTCTTTTGTGGGTGGCTTCTCTTGTTCAAAAAATGTTTCTGAGATTCACTCATGTTGTCTCACATATCGGTAGTTCATTCATTTTTATTGCTGACCATATTTTATTGCATTGATATACTACAAATCATTCATTCATCTGTTGATGAATATTTGAGTTGCTTCTAGCTTTCGGCTGTTATGAACGAAGCTACTCTGAATATTTATGTACAAGTCTTTTTGTGGATTAAGTTTCTTTTCTCTTGATATATTAGTCAGGATTCAATCAAGAAATAGAAACCATAGATTAGTTTGAAGAGGGAAAGTTTAATTGAAAAATATTAAAATCATTAGCAGGTAATTATTAATAGGAAATTATTATTGCTTTTTGCTTATTTTTATTGTTGACACTATTACAGATGACCTCATCCCCCGCTTTACTTACCCCCATCACCCCACCTCCCCTTCCCTCTGACCATCACCACACTGTTGTCTGTGTCTATGGGTTATGCGTATATGTTCTTTGACTAATCCCTTTGCCTTCTTTCATCCAGTTCCCCCTCCCTTCCCCACTCTGACAGCTGTCAGTCTGTTCCATGTATCCATGCCTCCGCTTCTATTTTGTTTGTCAGTTTATTTTATTCGTTAGATTCCACATATAAGTGAGATCATATGGTATTTGTCTTTTTCTGAGCTGGATCAGTGAGGGGCCCTGACAGTGGCATTTCACTACAAAGCTGCCTGATGGAGTACCAAGTGAAGCTGCCTTTGGGAAGGTGCCATATGCTTTTGGTCACAGGGTATTCAGGAAAAAAAATGTGTGCCCTGTTGTGAGCAGTGCACCAGAACCAGAAAGAGAAACCCCTTTTTTCTCTGTTGCATTGGGTTGGCCAAGAAGTCCATCTAGTTTTTTCCATAAAATAAAAAACACATTTTTCATTTTCACCAACAACTTTATTGACTTGGACATTTTGAGTATGTCGGCTATCTCCTGCTATTGGCTTCTAGTGGGTAGAGGTCAGGGGTGCTGCTAAACATCTTCCAATGCATAAGACAGCCTCACAGGCAAGAATTATTTGGCTAAAGTGTCAATAGTACCAAGAAACTTCACAAACCACTTTTAACACGGTCGATCAGTCACAGCATCTTCTCCGTATGCTGCACAAATCTTTTCTTTTACATTTCAGTTCCATTTTTACCTTTCTTGAAATAATAAAGCATAATATGCTGAAAATGTTACATATCTTCTTCCATCTTCAATATGACAATGGCTGCACAAAAATTTACTGATTCTGATAATGTCTTTTTAATGCATGCTGATATGACAGCTGTAACAATACAATCTGACAAAATTGTTTTGAATGAAGTTAAAGAAAACTAAGCACTACTAAAGCCATCATACAGAAAAAAACTAAATGAACTTTTTGGCCAGTCCAATGTCTCCAGAACCTTCTACTACAAAGCTTAACATTGTGCCATCTGGCAGAGGAGAAATATTTACAGGATTCAGCTCTTGTTATCACAGATCAGGCAAATGAAAGGTCAATATGGAGCTCGGAGTCCATAAAGTGATAACTGGCACACTTGGTAAATACATAGGAGCGGAATTGCTGAGCCATGCTACTACTGTATTTAACTATATAAGAAACTGCCAAACTATTTTCCAAAGTGGTTGTACCATTTCCATTTCCACTGGCCAGC
Source organism: Mormoops blainvillei (assembly GCA_004026545.1). Lineage (NCBI taxonomy): Eukaryota > Metazoa > Chordata > Mammalia > Chiroptera > Mormoopidae > Mormoops > Mormoops blainvillei. Next base: position 29,679 of record PVJD01008409.1, read on the forward strand.
AAAGTATGAGAATTTCAAGGGTGCCACATTATCACTACCACTTGGTAGTGTCAGTCCTTTTACATTTAGTGATTGTAGTGAATTCGGTACCGCATATGTTTTGGGCATATCTTTTTAGTTTTAACGAACATTTTCCTGGTGGCAAATGATGTTGATAACCCTTTGATTTGCTTATTGGCCATTTGTATGTTTTTTTATAAAAGAACTTTTTAAAATTGTTGCTCAACTACAGTTGTCCCTATTTTCATCCACCATTCTCCCCTGCCCCACCCATCCGCACCTCCCACCCCCTATCCTACCCCCCTTTGGCTTTGTCCATGGGTCCTTTATACATGTTCCTTAATGACCCTTCCCCTTCTTTCCCTCATAATTCCCCTCCCCCCTCTCCTCTTGTTACTGTCAGTTTGTTCTTTATTTCAGTGTTTCTGGTTATATTTTGCTTGCTTGTTTGTTTTGTTGATTAGGTTCCACTTATTAGTGAGGTCCTATGGTATTTGTCTTTCACTGCCTGGCTTATTTCATTAGCATAATGCTCTCCAGTTCCATCATGCTGTCGTGAAGGGTAGGAGCTCCTACTTTATATCTACTGTGTAGTATTACACTGTGTAAATGTACCATAGTTTTTTGATCCACTCATTTACTGATGGGCACTTAGGTTTGCCAATGATACCTTGGAAAAGGATTTGATCTCCAAAATATATAAAGAACTCACACGACTCCATTCCAGTAAGACAACCTAATTAAAAAACGGGCAAAGGACCTGAACAGATACTTCTCCAAGGGGGACATACACAGTGCCCAGAGACATATATAAGGATGCTCAGCATCACTAGTCATCAGAGAGATGCAAATTAAAACCTCAATGAGATATCACTTCACACCAGCCAGAATGGCCATCATAAACAAATCAACAAGTGCTGGTGAGGATGTGGAGTAAAGGGAACCCCTAGTGCACTGTTGCTGGGAATGTAGATTGGTGCAGCCACTGTGGAACACAATATGGAATTTCCTCAAAAAACTAAAAATAGATCTGCCTTTTGACCCATCGATTCCACTGCTAGGACTATACCCTAAGAACCCTCAAACACCAATTCAAGAGAACCTATGCACCCCAATGTTCATAGCAGTACATTTGTATGTCTTTTTAAGAATTTTATTTTCAATTACAATTGACACTCGATATTATTTTATGTTAGTTTCAGGTGTACAGCATAGTGGTTAGACAATTATGTAATTTATGAAATGATTCCCCCTGATAATTCTAGTACCCCCTGGCACCATACATAGTTTTACAGTATTATTGACTATATTCCTTATGCTGTACTTTACATCCCTGTGACTACTCTGTAACTACCATTTTGTATTTCTTAATCCCTTCACCTTTTCCACCAATCTCCCCAACAGTCTCCCATCTGGCAACCCTCAGTTCATTCTATCTATGAGTCTGTTTCTGTTTTGTTTGTTCATTTATTTTGTTTTTTAGATATGTAAATGAAAACACGGTATTTGTCTTTATCTAAGTTATTTCACTTAGCATAATTCCCTCTGGGTCTATCCATGTTGTTGCAAATAATAAGTTTTCATTCTTTTTTATGGCCAAGGAAAAAAGAATGAAACCTCATATCTTCTTTATCCACTTGTCCACTTGTCTATTGTTGGGCAGTTAGGTTGCTTCCATATCTTGGCTATTGTAAATAGTGCTGCAATGAACATACATCTTTTCAAATTAGTGTTTTGGATTTCTTTGGAGAAAAACCTGGAAGTAGAATCACTCAGTTATAATTTTTCTTTATTTTAATTTAATTTTTTGAGGAACCTCCATACTCTTTTCCATAGTGGTTGCACCAATTTACAATCCCACCAACAGTGCACAAGTGTGCCCCTTTCTCCACACCCTCACCAGCACTTGTTTGTTGATTTATTTATGATAACCATTCTGACAGATGTGAGGTGGTATCTCTTTGTGCTTTTAACTTTGCATTTCTCTGATGATTTAGTGACATTGAACATCTTTTCATATGTCTATTGGCTGTCTAGACATACGTTGTTAAATTTCTTCAGAACCATTGATGGTTTTGGATGCTATTTTACATGGTATTTAAAATTTTATTTTCCATCTCTTTGTTGTGAGTATATAGAAACAAACTTGATTTTTAAGTAAACTTGTTGACATTAAATGAGACCTTGATAAACTTTTTGTTCTAGAAACTTTTTTCTAAATTATTAAGGAATTTAGTTTTGTTTTGTTTTGTTGTCTGTATGATTTTTGTTTCCTATTTTCATGTTGCTGCAATGGCTAAGATTACTACTATATGTTGAATAGAAGCAAGCAGTGAGATTGGAATCCTTACCTTTTATAGGCAATATTAGGGGAAAAACATTTTTAATCTTATCATTAAGTAGAATGTTAGAAGGAGTTTCTGATAGATATATCTTCTACTACTAGTTTTCTGAGTTTTAAAATATTCTTTAATCCAGAAAATTTTTTGCATCTTTTGAAATGATAATATGTATTTTATTGTGCCAATGTGTTGATTTACACCGATTGACTTTTTAATGTGAAACCAAACTTACATTAAATCCTTCTTGGCTATGGTGGTACAGTACCACTGTTTGCATATTGCTGGATTTTATTTCCAAAATTTTTTTGGGTTTTCTTGTATCTATATTTATGAAGGTTATTGATTGCTCATTTTCTTGTTTTACTTTGTGTGGGTAAGGTATCTGAATTATGCTGGCCATTTAAAATATGTTAGGAAGTGTTTTTTATCTTCAAATATTTAAAAGAGTTTTTGTAATATTGGTATTATTGGTATTGTATTTTTTCTTAAATATTTGATAGAATTCTTCAACAAAGCCATCTGGATTTGGAATTATTATTGTTAAGATTTTATTTATGAATTCAGTTTATTTAATTGATATAGGATAAACATAAGAAAAATCACATACATCATAATTAAATTGCCAAAAGTTGGTGATAAACAGAAATATTTAAAAGCAATCACCCAGAAAAAAACATGACCCGTTACCTAGAGAGATACAAATGTGAGATTGGTAACAGACTTCTCAAGTCAGCAGGAAGTGGAGCAACTCTTTACAATGATAGGAGATAATCTTTCTTATGGCTAAAATATTCTTATTTGTTATCCTGGGTACTCTCTCTCCCTAGAACTGTTGGGTGGATTGTAGCAACACTAATAAAAAACTTTCCTGCTTACATGCAGTCGATGTACAGAGAGACAGAGCTATTCTTAAAGGGTCGTTTGCCTCGGCCACAGAAATGTCATGGGAACAGTGTCAGTCTCACAAACCCAGTCCTCTCAAATTGCCCACCTCACTTAAATGCAATCCCACTTTGCCTAATATTTGGGAGTCATTGATGATGCTTCATCTTCTCTTGACACCCAGCCTTTCAGGAAATTATGTCAGTTCTACCACCAAAATAGTTCAATGTCTTGTCATCATTCCCATTGCCACCATGCTTGACACCATTAATGATGCTTATCACCACTGTTTTGTGCTAGGAATATTGTTACTCTCCATGTGTTTTCTCTGCTCTGTCTTTTACAATCTGCATGTACGTCTTCCTCCAGTTTAATGTTCAAATAGTACCTGAAGTAATGCTGTTAAAATATAAGTCGTATCTTATTAAACTTCTCCAATGGTTCTCCATCTTACCCAGAATAAAAACCAAATCCCTTACACGGCTCTACATAGACTGGCTTCAGCTACTTCTCTTCTTCTGTCACACAATGCATTTCAGACATATGGTATTTCTTAAACCCTCCAGGCATGTTTCCACCTCAGGGTCTTAGCATTTCAGTTCTCTTTGTCTTTTGTTTTGTACATCAGGTATCCACATTGTTTCTCTCACAATTAGTAAGGTTTTATTCAAAGCCACCTTCTCTATTAGGTCTTTCCTGATCAATCTATTTAAAATTATACCCCATCTCCCTCTTCCCTACTCTCTTTCTTTTCTCTGGTTTTTTTTTCATTATGATTGACCATCTTCCCACATAGCTAAATATCTATCAATTTATTTGTTTATTTTCTTTCTATCCCACCTAGAATGTAATTTTTATGTGTTTTAATCACTAGAATATCTTTGTTGCCTAAAACACCACTGAGAACATTGTGTACACTAAAGAGATGTTTGTGGAATAAATGAGTATTTGGAGTCAGTTATCTTAGTGACCAAATACTTGTACCTTCCAAACTCAGTATTTCTTTGCCCTTGACAGTATTGTATCAAAACTTGCAGGTTCTTGATCTGTGACTCACAAGCACCATCCTGCTGCCACATTTTCTTTTTGCAGGCAGGTTACATAACTCCCATGACTAGGGCAGAGCTTTCTTTTGTATTCAGACGTATTTTTCTGGCCTTGCACATTAGTTATTTTGCTTGGTCTTGAAAGTTCCCCAGTAGACTCAGATAGATGGCTTTTGGAGAGGGTTATTTGTCCTAAGTACTAATTTTATCATTTGTAGTTTTCTTCTGAAGGTTTCATTCTCAGCTGGCAACATTAATTTAAGTTTCAGGGAAACTCATTGTAGTCACCAATAACACCTTTGAAAGTTAAAAATGAGTTTAGTTTAGCTGTGAACATTTGAATTCTTATAATCAGTGTTTATTCCTTGCCACTGCTTATTATAAATGGTGGTTCGGTGCACAGGCCAACTCAGAAAAGCCTGTTTTATCCACATGAAGCTGAATGGTAATTCCTATACCATTGCACCTATATACTTTATAATCTTTTTATGTGAGAAAGTATACTGAAGTTCTAAGCAGCTGTGAGAGCTATCTGGCCTCAGGTTCCAAACATTGTTGAAATACAGCTTGATGACATATTGGGGATTACATTTGCTTGGAAACATTTCATTATCTTGGATAAAATGTGACAGTGTTAATTAATGCTGTGTACAGAATTAGAAGTCTAAAAGCATTGTAACATTTAGGCTTAATTTTATAGTTTTTCATCCTCTCTGTTATAAACACGTGGCCCTTTTACCAACTTGTATACAGCATTCTTTTCTTTTGTGCTTCTATCACCTAGTTTGCAAATTAGATATTAGGTTTAGCCATTTTAAAATGTAAAAGCTTAGCAGTTTTGTTAACTGAAGGACAGAGAATTCACCAGAGAATGGCAAAGAACCATGCCTGCGGTCCTGATATTTTTGCCAAGCAATCTCTTACCAGGGGTATATAAGAGACAGGAGATGCAGTTAAACTCTGATTCTGATTTCTGGTCTGGACCACTTGTGAAGATAATCTGTGTTGCTATATCATGATGTTTTACTGGGGGTCTTTCAAATCACAGAGTAACCTACAGAAAAAAGATACGAGTTCATCCTCTAGAAAACTTCCAGGTCTTATGATGTCCATTAACAGTATAAGGCTACATGCGATGTCTCTGGGCTGGCACAATGACTTTACAAAGGATTTTGTGCATGTCACTATCTTTGTTCTCTTCAACCTCATTTTCTTCACTTAACAATTTCCATTCTGTAATAAACCATCGTGAAGAGAGATGGGAAGAGGAAGCCTTTTGCTCCCATTTTAGAGATGTTTACCTTTTGTATTGTGTGAATTAGTTTTTCTCTAGAGCTGTTTGAATTTTATTATTTACTGTACTGCCACATGTTGGCATCTATGTGTTCTACCTCAGTCATTTGTATATTTCTGTTCTATGCCCAGTATTTCTCCAACTGGCATCTATAGATATCTGGATCTTTGAGGACTTATATTTTGCTATCTATGAGTACAGTGAGGAAGTTTAGTGATAAAAGTAAGTGGCATAAAATATTCTTGATTATCTGGATCCCCTTTTTCTGTTGAATTTACATTTACATTGGAACAAACAGAAGATCAATTGACTTTACAATAGTTAATGCAGAAATTTTGCCTTAGTTTGAATTGAGTAAAGAGTTGGGAGAATTGAATCATTGTACACTGGTGCAGGGATATCAAATATAAAAGAATATGTATCTTACATATGAATGTCCTGGGAGATTGGGCAGATTATATCTTTGTACAAATTGTGACATTTCTTTCTTTTTTTTTTGCAATGCAGTGATGATTTTCATCAGCAATATTTTAATAACATTGGCATTATTGTATTTTGGATTATTAATGTTATTTGTTGCATAAAATGACTGACTGGTCATCAAAAATGAGTTTCCTATTGAAAAGGGAAAAAAATAACTTAACCGGTGGTCAAAATTCTGGAAATAATAATAATCGAGACAGTAGTAACTGATGTAAACAAACAATGCACATAAATACAACTTTCTTCTAGTGTACTCAACGTGGACAACTCAGTTTTAGAAAAACATTGTATATTACATTAAATTAATGTAGTAAATTAATTGGTAATTGTTTTATAATTTTGGTGAGAAGAAATTCTTCTACTCTTCTTATTTCCATGTAGACAGATTATCTTTAGAGAAACACTCCTTATATCTTACTCCAATCCCCATTACTGTCTATGGAGAAGAAGTAAATTGGTTGTTTGGAGGGTGATAACCATTGATTTGTTATAGATTATGGCTATGCTATAGATATAAAGTTTCTATGAGTGAGTAGGTTGTCCCAAGATCTGGACAAGGAAAGGTTATGGAAGGGAATGGAAAAAAATACAATAAAATTTTTAAAAAGGCTCCTAACTTTTGGAGATGCATGATAAAAATATTTGCTGGTAAAATAATGATGTCTAGAGTCAAGGAACTGAAATGAAGTGTAGATGGAAAAAGATAGGTTATGAGTTAATTTTTGAAACAGGGTGATTGAGGTTCATTATTGTATTCTCTCTCTACTATGGGATATACTTGAAGTTCCCTTTAATAAACACTTTTTAAAAATTGATTAAGGGGAGAAATGATGGTAAAATGAGAGTATAAGAACCAGAGGATGGGCTATAAGACTGTCAAGAAAGTATTTTTCATACTACAATGCACTCATGCCCTATGTGTGCTTGGGAAGCACTGGACTAAACCATAAACTGACTTGTTATCCCCTCTACTTAGGATTTGCTCTCTGTGCCCTGTCTCATTGTTCAGAGTGGTCAGTGTCTTTTTTTCCACACAGAGAAACATACGTCAAAAGCAGCAGATGTCAATCTGTCAACCAGTGCACATTTATTGATTTTTTTCGGGCATAGTGGGGAGTGAGAATACATACTTGGCCTCACCATCTGTTTCTTGTAAGAATCCTTTTATTTCTTCTCTGATTCTGATACTGCAAATTCCATTGACATTGGTATTACAAAAATCATCAGTTCACTCACTTGGCTGTCATTTAATAAATGTTTCATGTGTGGCTAACAGATGTCTAATTCACGGCTGTGTCCTAGAGATAAAGCAGTGAATATATGAAACATGGTTCTTGCTTTCCTATTCTTTTCTTATACTCAGCCTCTTAGTCCTCAGTGATAAATTTGACAGTGATGATCTGTGCTTTATAGAAATTTTCTAATTCTTGAGATTCCAGATGGCTGCCTGTATTCCCTCTGGCCCAAACTTACTCCATTTCTCAGACTTTGCACTGATTGTTGCTGCCTCCAATGAAGTAGAGCATTTCTATTATTCCCTCCCATTCATTGAATGGTGGTGGAGCATCCCCCTGTGTCCAGGCTCTGGGAGCCCTGCTCTCCGGTGGGAGACAGAGATTGTTAAACACTCTGACAGTATAAGAATGCACAAGGAACAGAGAAGTTTTGAATGCTATTACCTAGTGCCTAAGGGAGGGCTTCACAAAATGTGAAAATTAGGCTGGGTCTAAAGGATGACAAACAGAGCTGGGTTGACATTTCCCTTTCACTGCTACTCCCTCTTCCAAGTAGCCAGGGTTGACCATAGAACACTAATTTATTTGTTCATTCATTGAACAAATATTTATCAAGCATCTGGTATGCGACAGGACTCTGCTAGGCACTGATTCAACAGGTTAATGGGCAACCATCCATCAAAGAGACAATATGCGGAATATAGACAATCCGGGTCAGAGATGGGGAATGGAATAGGGTCGGACGTTCAAAGATCAAATCCAGGTTTGGGGATGGGAAACCCGGTCTGATTCTTGGCAGATGCTCTAGTTTCAGAAATTTGGGATAAATAAATGTAATTATTTTGAATGACGGTTAGTTGCAACATTTCTGAAAGGATCAAAGGGCAGATTGTGTTTAGTATGTGTGTAAGTGTGTGCGTTGTAAGTACAAAGGGTTCAGGAGCTTACAGATGTCACAGGAAGAATTTGTAAACTACTTGTAGTAACCAACCATTATCATGGAATTTAGTATCAGTCAGTCTCCAGTGAGAAGAAATTACATCCAAGAGTATTAAAACTCCACCTTGTTTTTCTGAGAAGGAGCTGCACTGTTTGTGCACATTTCTCAACAGCTGACTAAAATCCACTGTTTATAGTCTCTGAGGTGATATTTGTGTTAATTTATTTAAGCTTTCGTCACCAGAGTGCTGGGATAGAGCCACACTATTACCTACCTTAATCACATTTTAAAAACAAGTAGATTTTTATCTTTCAGTATGAAAGATAAATTTTTGTTCTATTTTAACTTATAACCAGCTATATTTTTTAGCATTTCATGGAAATGCTCTCATAAAGGCAATCAGAGTCTTTAGTTATCTCTATAATTTTGCTTTCATCAGAGACATTGAAAATATGAGTATGGTTGTGGGAAGGATTTGAGAACTAAGACAGCTCACATATGTCATAAGATTAATTTTAGGCTAGATATTTTTCCATTCAACACTTACTTACTTTATCCATTTTTTTACAGTATTGTGCAAAGATTTAAAATATCCAAGAAGTTTTTGACTCGAGAGACAGAGAAAATTGTTTCCCAAGAGGATTGATTCATTATGCATTTATATTCCGCTCCAAGTTGAATAAATTTCAGAGCTAGGCTAAGAAGTCTGTAAAAAGGTTGCTCAACCTAACCATTTTTCCACAACCAAAATACTCATGCTCTTAGATGTTATGTCTTCAAATCGTGCTCTGAAATGCTCACAACAGCACATTCTGTTGCTTACTGAGCTGAAATCCTCACAAGAGCAATTCTGTTGCTTATTGGGCTCAAAGTTATTTTATCAAAGGATATCGTTTTTCAGTCATCTTCCATTAACCCTTTCACCTCTGTTGTCCTAGCCAAAACAAAACAAAACTAAAAATTTAAAGAATAGAGGTGTTAAATTTTTACTTCTTAAGAATCATTCAAAGGATATTTGGGGTATAATTAAAAGGAAATCAATAAATTTCCACCTGAGTACTTAACACTCATTAGGAAAAGTCTTTGAGACTAACAAGAAAATCAACAAAATAATTATAATACACTAATTCATTTTTCAAATCATCAATAGATAAAGTCTTTAGTATATCAGACCATTCAATAAATTATCAGCAATGTCTCAATGCCACGCTAAGGGTGTTGCCAAGCCTGTTCTTGTTTAATTTAGAGCCATGAAAGATTATTAAAGAGCACAGTGACAGAGAGCAATATACTGCAACTTAGGTAGGCCTGTATAGGTAATTTTAACAATCTAAAAGCCAGGTAGGTAAGAAGGATTATATCTGAGTCAAGAGAGCTGGACCTATAAAATTATAGAAATGCCAAAATTAGAGGAAGAACCATCCTATGAGCCTCATGTCCAAGGACAGCACTGCAGCTCTGGACATGATCAACACCAACATCCTGGGAAGAATATTTAGACCCAGGAAGAGGGGGCGGTAACAGGTACCTAGCACCAGAATGGAGTTCAAGGTAGAGATTCACTTTCCAGGAGAAGATAGAAGCTTGGCTATTAAGGTGAGACTTAGAGGTCAGAACTCTTCAAATGGTAGACTAATTCTATCTTTTGTGATATGTTTCAAATTTCCTTATAACTAAAGTCAGAATCAGCCCTGGACCTGGAGTACTGGACCAGAGCTTGTAGAATTAATATATAAAATGTGCTCGGTTTTGATCTCTCTCTCTCTCTTTCTCTCTCTAATCCGAACTGGTCTGCTGGTTTAACTGCAAACTGGTGTGTAGCGTGGTGGTTGAACATAGAAGTTCTAGTTTTAGACAGATCCTTTTTCAGCTTTGAGACTGAAGTCAATTGATTTAACTCTCAAAGCCTCTCTTTCCTTATCTATAAAATAAGAATAGAAAATTATTTCACAGTCTTATTGTTGGGATTGATGTGAAACAGTTGGCATAATATCTGGTACAAGCTCTTTAGAATTTGTACTTTATTTTTATTTCTATTAGTTACCAGGTATAAAAAGAGGACTTTACTTTTGGCTGTAGGGCTAATACTCAGGCACCAGTTGACACATAGCCTTCCTTCATCTGACCAGACACTCAGAAGTCTGTCCATTCTGCCTCTCTCATTGTGCCAGTCAGCTGGCTGCATTGTGTGACAGTTCCATAGTAAATATCAATAAAAACCCTGTAATGCTTGCCAAGAAATATAACATCTGAAATTCTATCTCTAGAGGTCTGTTTAGCATATTAATCAACTTTGCCTAAGCTCTGAATGTGACTTTTCACTTTTGAATACAATGAAAGATGGAGAGTTCTGTTTTGTGAATATGATTCTTTTGTGAAAATGTGAGTATTGTACTAAGAACAAGATGCAAGATGCTTTAAAAAAAAGAGTAGGTGAATTTAAAGATTGTTTTCTTCACAGTTACTGTTTTGGCTTCATGATTAATTTCATGGGGAAAACCTACATATATAACGTATAAGTTCTTATCCAAATTTTTAATTTTGCTTATTGAATTCATGTTTTTTAGATTTATAAATGCTGAATTTAGCTATATTTCAGAAAATATAATTTTAAAAAATGCCACTTACAATGCCAAATTATTTAGAACTTTGTCTGAAATCATTTTCAGAAATGTTATGAGTAATGAAAAGATGAATGATTGTGTTTATGAGTAATGAAATTAAATGTACAATTTATTGAATAATTGTTAATAATTAATGACAAATAATAAAACACAGTCAAGCATAAGATTCTGGTCTTGAATAATGTACAGTCCTTAAAATGCAGTCATGACCCGGTACTTCTCAATAAGGGCAGTGTTTCAGCTGATGCTGGGTTCACCATGAGAATGGGAAGTAAATGAAGAACAGGGGTGGTATAACTGTACCTTTCTTAGTACTCAGATCAAAGACTTACTAACAATTCTGAATCATAGCAGCCTTATAATCCTCTGCATTCAATGAATACATTAGCAAAGTAAACCTCCATTCACTTAATATCTAGGGAAGAGGTAAAAAGCAGCTGTTTAGCCACCACAATTTTCAAAGGAGGACAGAATGGTAATGATAATGGATGTAGATTTTTTCCCATCTTTAATCAATCAGCATGCTTCATTGAATGCTTAGTGTGTACGAAGCATGTGCAAAGCATTGTATATTAAGCATTGTGGAGTGATATAAAATGTATAATAAAAGCATTTGTGTAGCACATTTCAAGTAAAAAAATGCTTTCATATATATCATTTCATGTAATGTTGACAATATTCCCGTGAGGAAGGAATACAGATGTTATTTTTTTTTCACTTTATAGATGAGACGACTTGAGGTCTTTGGAAATTAAATGGCTTGCTCTGTTATGTTCAGAGCTGGCATCTGGATCTACATTTTCATATACAAATATTCATTTATTCAAAAATATTTATTGAGGGCCCACTATGTGTCAACCACTGGTGCTATGATAGAAAGACCCTGCTCTTCCAGAGCTCACCTTCCAGAAGCAGACATGGAGAAATAACCATTTCAAGTAGAAAATGCTGAGCTCTAGATGGGTGGTGCACATGTAAGTGAAATGCACTGCCAATTCTGAAGGGGAAATCCTTTTCCCTCTGGCCAGGAAGACGGGGATGCTGCTGGGCTTTGAAGTATATGGGTGTGGTATGTGTGTATGTGGGGTTCCCCATCTGAGGGAGGGGGAGATGGCAGGAGCAACAAGGTAGGACCCAGGAGTGTAAGATAAATAGATCGGCTGGGCTGCAAGCAGCAGCGGTGACTGGGAGGTAAGGTGGGGATTGTGTTGCAGAAAGCCAGGCAAAAATGTCTGAGTTTTATGAGGTAGGGATCACTGAGTTTTTCTAAGCATTAGAGTAATCTAAAAAAAAAAAAAGATTAATATGGTAGAATGTGATGTGTGAATTATACAGTGTGAGATAAAAGGCAAAAAAAACCATTTTTTAAAGATGTTTGTCTTTTACTTATTATTTTTTATCCTCACCCGAGGATATTTTTTCATTACTTCTAGAGAGAAGAAGGGAGGGAGGGAGAGAGGGAGACAGAAATATAAACTGATTAAAACTTCTTATGAATATCATAGCACACAATGGAAAAAATACTTAGTATTTTGTCAAATGATTAAAACAAATATTAACAGTTACATATATATTACATATACATACATACATACACATGTGCATAAAATTTTATTGTTGGATTGAGATTTATTAATTTAGAAAGATAAAATGGACATTTAAAAAACTTGCTATTAAATGATGTTATTTTAGTGTCAGTGTCTAGGCCAGATTCTTTAGGTTCCACATTAGTAAATTATTTAAATTATTGATAGCCAAGACTCCAGAAATTTGTGATCTTAAAGCTATTGATTAATATATTTCTCCAATTTATGACACATTGTACATATATAAAATATTTAATCATGGTTATTTGTATTCATATTTTTATATGAATACATGAAATATTTTTATGGTTGGAAGTGATGTAGCCTGAAAGTATGTTTCTGTGTAACATTTTCAAATTAATGCAATTAGCAAGGAAGTTTTAAAACTATATAGTCAATATGAACATTTTTGGAAAATACTGAAATAATGAGAATACCTAATTTGTTGAGGAGTTACTGTGTGCCAAGTATTTATACAATTCTTTATACAATTACCGACACATACTCTCTACCAAACCGGGGAAGCGCGAAGAATAGGCCCCAGGACCCGCGCCCAGAACTAACACACGCCTACAGTGTGGCAGGCACAAGCGTGTCCTGATTTTTCTCTCCCTGGCATTTCATGCAAAATTTTACTTGGTAATTTATTTGCTTAACAAATGTTAAGTACCTGCTAGGTGAATGAGCTTCAAAAATATATAAAATAAACATCTTAGGGGGGGGAAAGAGATCATTTCACTAATAATTACATATGCAAAACATAAATAATGCAAAGTTAATATGTATAAAGAGCATTATAGAAGAACAGATGAGAAAAGATTTAATTTGGACCAGAGGAAGCACAAGTGTGAAAAACTATAGAGAAATAATGTGATTTGAGCTGGATTTTGAAAGAAGTAGGAGGTTGCCTGGAATCCGTTAGGTAGGCATTCGGGCACAGGAAAAGCATGAATAAAAGTACTGAAAGATTTAAAGGGAGTTGTTTTTCAGTTATAATGACTAGGCCTTTATAGCTACAGTACAGGGAATATGAAAAAAGTGGAAAGAGAATGATCAATTGCCCTATAGCTCAAGGTGACTGATACATTGAAAAGTATCAATTCCTGAATAGATTTAAGAACTATTTACCCCTAGATTATTGAAGATTGGTTGCATCCGTCTTCTTTCTGTTCTCATTGCTTGCATAGACTAGCATAAGGCTAATGCCCTTCTCAGTCTTAGTATTTCTTGCCTTATGTAAGGATTCTGAAATGGAATTACAACAGGGAAAATGCAGTTGGCTTGCCTTCCCCAAGTCATTAGTATCTCTGCTTCTCCAAATACTCGTATGTGTCACGATCACTGCAAGACACAAGAAGGTGATGTGGATATGTCTATCTCTTTACTCTTTGTGCCTTCATTGGCTACATTTGAGGTCTGGCCAGAGAAGAAATAATGTGAAGAATAGTTCAAGCTATGCTGCTCAGCTTCCCTTTAGTACCTGGACAAAGGAGTCTCCAGGGATGTTGGCCCCTGGGAACAGCTCTGCTGACTTTTGACTAACGAGGACTCAGAATTTAGACAAAAGGGAATCTGACCAGGCTTGAGCAGGTGGCCATCTTTTGAGTAGCAAAACGTTTCTCTGGCAGTCCTGGTTATTCTCAGTGTCTTTGGATGCCTGTTCTTCTGTACAATGTCCTTTAATCAAGTGCTCTTAAATTAAACCCTTTGCGTGTGTTATCTGTTTGTGCCCTAGATGTTGGGCTGTGACATGCAGACCCCTCCTTCAAAACTGATGAATAGCTGTCAGCTCTCTCACGAATTGCCCTCAGTCAGTTGCCCGCATCCAAGTCCTGTCTCTTCCTGGAGCATTCTGCGCCTAATGACTGGTCAATATGGGGGTCTAAAGGGCTTGGTCCTTTGGACTCAACTTGGGGGAGCCATAGGGTTGTTTGAGGCCTTTGTTGGGGCTGCACTGAAGCTCAGTTTCTCTCCTTGCCAGACCTGTTTTCTTGTCCTCACTTCCACCAACAAGAATCCCGAGAGTGCTTCCTAATAATTATCTGGAATGCTGATCTAAGCCTTAGCATCTGCTTCACAGAGAGACCTATTTACAACATTCATTATTAAAAAACACATGTGCTGGCTAGTTCTTGTAAAGGGTAATTGTTTTCTCTTACTTATATACTTATCAATAGGACGCACAAGGGGCATAGCTTGTTTTTGTACCTTCCTAGTTTCTTTTCCTGGGATCCGTTCTGGTCTTCTCATACTTTTATGTCAATATGTGCCCTTGAAAAATGGTCTAAAATACTAATTAAAGCAATCTTAAACTACTAGTTTATGCCTACCAGGTCAGCAAACATTTTAAAATAGAATAGCATCAGTATTGTTGAGATTCAAAGATATATAAAATAAAATTCTTAGCGGGGGAAGAGATAAGTTCACTAATAACATATACAAAATATAAATAATATAGAGTTAATATGTGTGAAGATTATTACAGAAGAACATATGAGAAAAGATTTAATTCAGATCAGAGGAAGCAGGAGCATGAAAAGCTACAGAGAGAATGTGACTTGAGCTTGATTTTGAAAGAAGTAGGGAGATACATTTATACACTACTGGTGACATTGCTAATCAAAATAACTCTTGAGAAAAATTGCATGGCATAAAATATATATTACTGTGTTCTTTGGCCTTGTAATCACTTTAATGAGAATTTGTTCTTTTTATTATTTTTTTATTTTTTAAATAATTGTTATTAAATTTACCCCAAAGGCAAGGGAAGTAAAGGCAACATTAAATGAATGGGACTTTATCAAACTAAAAAGATTCTGCACAGCGAAAGAAACTGACAACAAAACAAAGACGCACATGACCAGATGGGAGATGATATTTGCAAACAACAGTTCAGATAAAGGCTTAATATCAAAGTATATAAAAAACTCATAAAACTCAGCACCAAACCACCCAATTAAAAAATGGACACAGGACCTGAACAGACATCTCTCCCAAGAAGACATACAAATGGGCAACAGATATATGTTCAACCTCACTAGTTACTACAGAAAAGCAAATCAAAACTACAGTGAGATACCACCTCATACCTATTAGAGTGGCTATTATCAACAAGACAAGTAATAACAAGTGTTGGAGAGGTTGTGGAGAAAAGGGAACCCTCCTTCACTGCTGGTGGGAATGTAGACTGGTATAGCCACTGTGGAAAACAGCATGGCAGTTCTCCAAAAAATTAAGAATAGAGTTACCATATGACCAAGCAATCCTCCTGGGTATCATCCCAAAAAACTCAAAAACACATATTCACGAAGATTTATGCACCCTAATGTTCACTGCAACATTATTTGCAGTGGGCAAGACATGGAGACAACCAAAATATCCTTTGATAGAGGATTGGATAAAGATATGGTGCACATATTTGGTGGAATGCTACTCAGTCATAAGAAAAGACAATACCGCCATTTGTGACAACGTGGATGGACCTCGAGAATATTATGATAAGTGAAGTAAGTCAGTCAGAAAAAGCTAAGCACCATATGATTTCACTCACCTGTGAGACATAAAACTGAAACAGAATTTATTCAGAAACAATTAAAGAATAAATCCACATGCAAAAATTATGATCTTTGTTGACAGAAGAGACTGCCATTCAAAATCTGAAACAAAATACTGAAGTTTTCACTTTTTCAAGCAGGGCAGAACCTTGAATTTTAGGCGTGGGCCTTTCTGAGCAAAGCATGAATCTGATTTTGTAAGATTTTGGGATGTGTGGAGTTTCCTGTTGAGCGGCCTAAAACAGTGTGGGACTGTTTAGTGATTGGTTGACCCCTGGATGTAGAAGCATGGTCACAGTGCGTGCCTATTGCTGTTTGGCTGACTTTCAAAGGGGTGGTCATGGAAGTGCGACCGCTTCCAATTGGCTGGCTTTCAGAATCTTGGTGTGTCATTGACTGGCTGACTTTCAGAAAGTTGGTTATTGAAGTGAGTTGTCATTGACCAATTAAGCAAGTTTAAACCCATCTGAGGTACTTATTACCTTGGCTACTGAAAAATTAGTCTTCTCCTAGTAGTGTAGGGATAGTTTTCTTCTTATCAGCATAGAGTCCAATAGAAACCTGGATATAATCTTAGTATATCCAATAATGTACAAATGGTTAAATAAATTATGGTGAAGATACAATGGGTGATATTTTGTCAATAACCATTATTTATATTGAATAACCATATAGTGAAAGATTTATAATGTAAGGGTAGGTTAAACAAAGGATTTTGAATGATAATGATATTTTCATCTTCATGGTAACTATTTCAAAAACAATGTGTATATGAAAGTATCACCTTACAGAAGAATAATGAAGGGCATTTTTAATGCTTTATGTATGCTTCTATGGCATATATAATATATACATACATGTAATATTTTTCAAAACGATTTTACAAGAGAAGTAATCTAATAGTGCAGCAGATAATAGGAGTGTTTTAATTTTAATAAGGAGCACTGAAGATCAAAATGCCTTTAAGATACAAATAAACTAATTTCAATTCAGGCCATGATAGTGGAAAGAATACTGAACTTGGAGTTGAGGTCTTAATTTGAATCACATTATTACTTATCTGACCTTGGGTAAACCATTTGTTCTTTCTGATCCTCATTTGTTCATCTGCAAAAGGGACTAGTAATTATATACCTTATGGGGATAAAAGAATTAGAAGAGACTCTTATGTGAAAGTGCTTTGTAAAGCAATGTTAAGTGTTATGCATATTCTATTATTAATTCCATGATTTTCACACTTCACTGTTTACACTATGGGTAACTAAAAGTTAATTTATATAAAAATATGCTAAAATGTATGCTATATGTGATAAAAATATAAAATAAATTGAAATCTTTTTTTTTTCAAAAAATAAAATGCTCTGTAGTATCAAGTGTGTTTAGAATTGAAGCCAAAGAAGGCGCCTGCTGCTGCTGAAAATATTTGTTCTTTTAATGAGGTGCCAGATAACTCAGCATTTGACTGGGAGCTGGCAGAGGAGGGACAAGGACAATCTTCCTGGTACATTCTAGCAGGCCTCACGCCGTGTGGCTGCTGCTTTACAGAGGGCACCCTAGGACAGGCACATTGATCAGCGTGTGGACTACAGTGTTCATTTCTTTAGAAGTTTCGTTTGATTTGGGGTCATGGTGCTCCATAGATATCCTCAAGGAAAAGCTACAATTCTGTGCTACAGACTACATAACTACTGCTGTGACCGATAAATGTAGTGTCCATTCCTTCCTAGTGTAAGCCTCCATTGGATTCATAATCTTACCAAAGGTTAATCACACCCCCAAACTGGATCATGCCAAGGTTTAATAGCTATTAATTTGGTGAGCTCAATAGTTTTAAAGTTTAGCTTTTTCCGACTTAAACAGCTAATCCATAAATTTTTAAAAATCATATTTGTACCATTGAGAATATGAGGAATTTAGAATTGCCAGAAATACAAATCTTATAATAACTTGGGAAATTATATAATTTAAAACTTGATGAATTTATTTTCTTATTGTCTGGCAAAACCCAATATCATCTTTGCTTATTTTTCAAATTCAGGCTCAATTCTACTACTTCAACAAAGCCAAAAAAATTAAAGATAATTCATTTGCTTTATGTTGGTTAGCATTTTCATGGAAAAGGTATTTCTGTGTCTGTTCATATATGACTGCATGTGTGACTATATGTGCTTTGGTACATCAAGTTATGTGTTTATTTTAATACAGTTAAAATCTAAAATTTGCAGTTTAATCAATGGATAAATTAGACACCATAGCAAATGCAAGTATACTTGGTCTTAGTATTGCTTTTCTTACTGTGATAACTTGATTATCCAAACCAAATGAATCAATTAACAAGCTAGACATTGTGATAGATTGAAATATATATGTTTTCAGTCTCAAATGTAGTTTCACTCTAGTTTTGGAAATAAAATAAGATCAACTGATTAAAGAATAATTGAAGACTGCTGTAATCAGAGTCGAGAGCAGTGCAGAATCCCATGAGAGAGATGGGGTTTTGAAGAATTTGGATACGTGGAGCAGAATGGACAAGCAAAAGAGAGAAGTGGATGCAAACATCTTTAGGGGATGTAGCATAGAAAATACTTGCATATGTTTTGCAAGTGAAGGCTATAGTTTTCACCGTCAATTGAGACACATGCACACTCACACAAATACACACTGCAGATTTAACCACCACCAAGGGACTGTGATACAGCAGCTTATATGGTGGTTAGGAGACTTCTGCCCGAGAGTCAGACAGCTAGGATCTGTGTTCCAACCTTTATTAGCTCTGTGACCTGTGACAAGTCACCTGTAAAAATAAGGGTGATTACAGTACTACTTTATGGAAATGTGAAAATTGAAAGAGGTAAGTACTTAGAATTATAGTGTCTAGCATGTACTTAGAGATCAAGAAATGCTTATTATTATCATTTGACACTATTTGTGAAAGATGTTTATAATTTTGTTACCTTTAATGTATTGCTAAAGGCTTCTTGAGACTAGAACCTGTCTTTTACTTTTGATTAATTAATTTGTTTATCTGAGGTATCATTGGCAAATATATTTTCTTATACAGTTGGTTCCTTTTTCATTTTGCTGATGTTTTCTTTAGCCATGCAGGAAGTTTTTAATTAGATGAAGTCCCATTTGTTGATTCTTTCCTTTATGTCCCTTGCACTGGGGAACATATCAGTGAAAATATTGTTGCATGGAATATCTGAAATTTTCCTGCCTTTGTTCTCCTGTAGGACTTTTATGGTGTCGTGACTTATATTTAAGTCTTATCCATCTTGAGCTTATTTTTGTGTATGGTGTAATTGGTGATCGAGTTTCTTTTTTTTGCATGTAGCTGTCCAGATCTCCCAACACCATATGTTGAAGGGGCTATTTTTATTCTGTTTTATTCTCCTGCCACCTTTGTTGAATATTAAGAGGGGAGACACTTCTCCAAGGAGGGCATTCAGAGGGCCCAGAGACATATGAAAGGATGCTCAGCATCACTAGCCCTCAGTGAGATGCAAATTAAAACCACAATGAATTACCACTTCATACCAGTCAGAAGGGCAATCATAAACAAATAAACAAGTGCTGGTGAGGATGTGGAGAAAAGGGAACCCTAGTGCACTGTTGGTGGGAATGCAGATTGGTGCAGCCACTGAGCAAAACAGTATGGAATTTCCTCAAAAAATTAAAAATGGAACTACCTTTTCACCCAGCAATTCTACTGCTGGGATTATACTCTAAGAACCCCAAAACACCAATTCAAAAGAACCTATGCACCCCAATGTTCATAGGAGCAAAATTTACAATAGCCACATGCTGGAAACAGCCTAAGTGCCCATCAGTAACTGAGTGGATTAAAAAAACTGCAGTGCATTTACACAATGGAACACTATGCAGCAGAAGGAAATAAGGAACTCCTTACACTTTGAGACAGCATGGATGGAACTGGGGAGCATTATGCTAAGTGAAGTAAGCCACACAGCGAAAGATGAATACCATATGATCTCACCTATAAGTGGAACCTAAACAACAAAACAAACAAATGAGCAAAACATAGCCAGAGGCGTGGAAATAAAGAACAAACTGACAGTAACCAGAGAGGAGGGGTGAGGGGTATAACAGGGCAGAAAAGGGGAAGGGTCATCAAGGAACGTATGTGAAAGACACATGGACAAAGACAACATGATGAGGGAGGATTGAATGTGGGAGGTGGGATGGGTGGGTCAGAGGAGAGTAATAGGGGAGAACAGGGACAACTGTAATTGAACAACAATAAAAAAAGTATATGGGAGGATGTAAAAAATAAAGATGTTCTTTATTTTATACCAATCTTTTTTTATACCAATAAAGATGGTATGTCTTACTTTTATATTTTCAGTTAACTTGAATGTAACACGTCTTCCAAAAGCAGCTCCAAAATGTGAGGTTAGGTAGATTTTTATGCTTTATACTTTGATTAAATTGATATTTAATAATTGGAAAAAATAATTAACTCATTTAACTTCAAATTTTGAGCATCAACTTACTTATACCATGTGCTAAAAATGAAAGGCTATCTAATGAATATCCAATCTTTTTACATTTTGAATAATCAATAGTTGTTAAATTCAGGTAAGTAATTATCAGCTGATGATGACATATTGTCTTAAGGGTTAGCCAGCCTTTCTTCCTTGGTAGTTATACTTATTACAGACCTTATAAGGATGTAGTATAATTCTACTTTTCTGGTGTATCATCTGTGTGTTCCAGGAAAAGAACTATTTTGTCATATCTGGTCAAAGTCATTTTTATAAAACATGCCTTTCTTGTTTCAGTAACATGTGTGAATTACATAAGAAAATGTTGAATATATTTACTTTGATTCAGTTTATCTTAGCTATTTCATTTGTTTGATATTTCAGTGTTTTAATGGATTTAACACTGAAATGCTTTTTCATTTAATGAAAGTCATGGCTGAATTTCTAGGCTGAAGTGCACTAATAGTTGTTGGCATCTGTGTAAATTATTTTGATATATTGCATGATTAATATTAAAAAGAACATATTATTTTCACTTGTCCTTGTAGAAAAATGAAATGTGCCCTTTAGAGGTCAAATAGTGGCTTTGGGAGCCACTAATAGAATTGGATACAGCCTCAGATGATCTGTGATGTCACCTGTGGCCTGATAATCTTCTTTATCAGTGTCCTTTCTGGAAGTCAAGCAGTATTGTTAAATCTAATCTGTAGGTGTGTCGTTTTTAATTTCAATTCATCAATTTATTCTTTAACACAGAGAAACTTTGATAATAGCAATTCCCCAAATTTTGCTTCATTGCCTTTTAAAACCCAGTGAATGCATAGAATTATAGAATTCCAGAGGTGGAAGGGCATAGAAGTTGTCTTCCACAGTCTCTTTATTTTTCTGGTGAGGAAACTGAGGCTTGTGGAATTAGCTTACTTGCTTAAGACCATAGTCATTAAAACAGACTAGAACTAAGGTCTTCTGTTTGCAACTTTTTACCAATCACAGGCACTCATAATATTGACATTATATAATTTAAGAGCATATGACATAAACATTTTGACAGGGGCAACCATAAATGGGTTACTATTTTTAGTTGAGTGACCTTGTTTAAATAGATTAGGATCTTGTTTTACTGTTTAAGGGAATCACCAAACAAAACATCTCCCAAAGCCTTTTTATGCCTTTTAGTCAACCAGTAAGTCTGAAAAGTCATGATGCTTCTAGTTCCCTCAGGTCAGTTTTTAAAAGAAAATTGTGGATATAGTTATAAATCCTGTTCACTTAAACTCTCTCTCCACTTAGAAACGTGTCTGCATCCTAGTCCCAGTCCATGCTTCCGCCTAAAGCTAGTTGCCTGGCTGTGCTATGGATCTCAGCCCCTTGAAGTCCATCAGTTATCTTTTTGCCTCCAACCTCTCCCTCTATATCAGCTCTTCCCTCTTAACAGACTTATTCAAGTCCACCCTTACCCAAAATAACAAAATCTTTTGTCGTCTGTTACTTTTCTTCTCTAGATATATTCCATTGTCTCTTTTTCTGTGGAGGTAAATTTCATGGTGACATTGCCAACCTAGGCTACCTCTATTTCATTAGTTCAAATGTACCCCACAGGTGGTACTGTGGAGTGAAATTATAGTTAGTGGAATAAATAATATTGTGTTGTAAAGTAAAACATATTTCCTGTAACAAATAACAATGAATAAAAACAACTCCTCTTAATAAATATATAAATTTAGTAGCTTAGACTAGGAGTTACGTATCACGCAATAATAAAACATTATATTTAAAATAAACACATACAGGATAGCCATTGTACAAATAAGTTAGCTAATACTATTATGACAAAATAGAGAATATACTGGTTCCTTGTTAAAGTAGTTTAATTTGTTCAGTAAAATCCTGCTGATTAGTAAAAAGTCATTAAATGAAAGAAATATTTTCATTAATTTCCATCGAGAAAATGTGATTCATGTCATCATATCCCCATGATACCTAAACAATTTTCATGTATTAAAATGTATTCTTTGAAAACAAGCCTAGAAGTAGTAAATGATAACATAATGAATAGTTTGTACATCAAATGTACAATCAAATGTAGTGTAATGGAGGCTTATTGTACCCCTTCAAGGAGGAAGGGATGAATTAATGTTGGATGGTGGTTATGGAAGGGGTGTGTGTGGAAGCTGTTCTTCAATAGTATTCTTTCTGCATCATTTTTTCCCCACCAATCTTTGACCTTTCAGAGGTTCATGGCTATCTTCCTCTCAAACGTTCTTGAACATAAAGCTGCAGTAGGCTTTTAAGATATTTTTGAAATTTATATTGAAATAAAGGTCTTTGAATTGCTAAATAATTTTGAAAAAGAAAAATAGAGTTAGAGGACTCACACTAACTGGTTTCGAGATGGTGTGGTATAGGGAAGGGCACTAAAGACCAATGAAATAGATTAGAATCCAAAAATAGTTCATGCATATATATCAGGTAATTTTTAAATTACATTGCTTAAGTAATTCAGTGAGGGCAAAGATAATATTTTCAGCTCTCAGTGCTGGACGTTTTAACATACACATGGAGCACTGTCTGGTGTAGCTCAGTGGATTGAACACTGGTCTGTGAACCAAAGGGTTGCAGGTTCGATTCCCCAGTCAAGGCACATGCCTGGGTTGCTCCTACTAGGGGGTGTGTAAGAGGCAACCATGTATTGATGTTTCTCTCCTTCTCCCTCCCTTCCCCTCTTCCTAAAAATAAATAAATAAAATCTTAAAAAAATATATACACATGGAAAAAGTCAGTATCTTCCTCTTAAAAATAAGTTTGCTTTCCCAACTTCTTTTTGATTTCTAATGATAGGCACAGTCTGAAACCCTGGAGCTATCTTTTCAAACTCCTCTCATGCTATTGCCTGTACTATCAGATAGGATTTTGTATCCAGGAAGTCCCTAAGTCATAACCCTTGAAATCATCATCATCAACGCCAAAGTGCTGGGGTTGTCCCCGCCTACCTGCGAAAATGTCAAAGGAGGTACCCAAACACTACTGCCATGATCTGGGGCTCAAAGGAAGTGCCAGTACCACTACAGAGACTGAGTGCAAGAAAGAACAAAACTGCTACCAGTGAAACTAGAGATCAAATCCAAATAAATAAATAAATAAATAAATAAACAAACAAACCTGGTAGTACCAAATGCTGGTGGGAAGTTGCCAGCTACTGAAATTGTCATATATTGCTGGTTGGCATATAAAACATTAAAATTGCTGTGGAAAACTGCTTGGCAGTTTTTAAAAATTTTAAACATGTTCTTTGAGTGTATTCAGATATTTTACTCTTAGGTAAATAAGCATACATGTACACACAAAACCTTGTACAAAACATATTTAGCATATTTTTTGTACATATGGTACAGTTATATAAAACATATGGGGCAGTTATATTCATAATGCCCCAAAGGTTAACAGCTTGATTGTCTATCAGTAGGAGAAAGGATAAACAAATTATGATACATTTAAAAAATGAAAGTTGTCAGCAATATAAAAAAAATTAACTGCTGATAGACATGACAAAACAGATGTAACTCAGTGAGATTAACTTGAGCAAAAAAAACAAGACACAAGAGAACATACTTGTACGATTACATATATATGAAGTTCAAAAATACATGTAGTGATAGGATAGAATCTGAGGCACAGAAACAAGGAGTAGACTGAGAGCTGGAAGAGGGGAGAGGGGAGGATGGGACTAGCTGAAAGAAGGTGAAGGGATAGACAGAACATATATGTATCATCTATAGACATGAACAACGGTGCAGGGATTGACTGTGGGAAGGGAAGAGCTGGGGGGAGGGGGAGAAAGGGGGAAAACTTGGGACAGCTGTAATAGCATAAACAATAAAAAAATTAAATTCTTTTAAAATTTTTTATTTATTGGTTTGAGAGAGAGAGGAAAACATCGATGTGTTGTTCCACTTATTGATGCATTCATTGGTTGATTCTTGTATGTGTCCTGACCAGGGATTGAACCCTCAACCTTGGTGTACCAAGATTATACTCTAACCCACTGAGCTACCTAGTCAAGGTAGAAATTCTTATTAAAAATATTTTTTTATTAGAGGCAGAATTTCTTTACTGAAATCTAGAAGGATTCTTTAAAAAAAATTTTTTTTAATCTATTAACTTTACTAAGATATCATTGTTATGGGTCAATTTTCTAGACTATGTCTTTTCATTCTTCAATGTTCTTTTACTTCTGGAAAATTATCTTAAATTATACCTTTAATATTAATATTAAAGGTATAATTTTCCATTTTTTGGTTTCTTTTTCTAATCCTGTAAAACTCTTATTCCTTCCTAATTTACTTTGCTTGCTTTACGTATGTCTATGCACTAATGTTTCTAGCATTGTCATGTCTCCTCTTTGCTGCTGTCAATTTGGTCTTTATTTCTGTGTTGATTTTACTGTGTGCTTTGACTTCTTAACTAAGCTCTGCCAATTCTGTATTCATGTTTTGTCTTCTTTTGTTATTTTACCATAGTAAGTCATTTGACAGATATTTATTATGTTTACTACCATGTATTAGGTACTATTCTCTCAATTGTTTTCTCTCCTTTATGATGTTATTTTACAAAGTCATTTCTCTGTCTTTACACACATATGTGCATGCACACACATGCAGGCACACAAATTGAAAAGCAATGTGCTTGATTAAAATTATCTGGTCTCAAAATAATATGTTTTTAGTAGTGTCCTTCGCTTTTCATTTATTTACCCCTCCCTCTCTCCCTCTGTCCTGCCCTCTCCCTCTCCCTTCCTTCCTTCCTTTGACAGATCTTGTGTTCTTTCATTTTTGATTCTTATTCATCTGCGATGGAATGAGTCCTTCTAGGCCTCATCTGTTGGAGATTTCTGTGAGGGTGGGATCAAGATTCTGTTCCAGCAATAAAAGAAATTCAACGTTTGTCATTGGGTTGGTTGCATGGATGATTTATTTTAGGCTTTATTTCTCCTCATCTGACCTAAACTGGCTCTGCAGCGTTGTCTTTGTTTTGAATCCCACATGGGATGCACTCTAATCTTTTTAGCACTTAAGGCCTCTAAAGATGGTGGTTTTGTCCTGTAGCCCCTCAAATCAAGCTTCTACTTCTAACACTTTCTGGAGACTCTTCTTTTCAAAGCTGACTGATGACCATCTGATATCTCTCTGTAATGATCACTTCTCAGTCCTTAGCTTGCCTGACCTTTTTGTGGCATAAGGTCCTGTTTATTATATCTCCTCCTTAAAGCTTCTTACGCCCTTGGTTTCTATCCCTATTGTCTCTTTATTTTCTTCCTATTATTTGATAAATCCTTTTAGTCTTCTTATTATCCTCCTTTCAAGATTCTGCTTTCTTCAAATCACTTTCTTATTGCTACAAGAATGTATTTTCTGGAGTGCAGAGCTGTATATTTTAATCCCCTGCTTACAATTCTGCAAAAACATCTCCCATTTCCATTATATGTGAAATAAAGTTTGTATCACTTAGCATTACATTTCAGTGTCAACACATTCTGTCTCTTATACGTCTAATTGTATTTTCCACTGCTATTCATCCTGCAGATTCTATTCTTTAGAGCTATACAAACTAGATGTAATTCACCAAACATAATGTTGAATGCCTGTGATATCTCTTTCAACTGGATTATTCTTCCAATTATTTTTCTCTGATAAAATCCATTCATCCTTCAAAACCATGCACTGGTGTTAATCTATGACCCTCTTATTCATGTTAATCAACCCCTTCGACATGTTTCTCCTCTACATAATGCATAATGCTCAGTACTGCTCATTCAACATTGAGTGTCCTAGACTGTGAGCTCTTTGGCAGGCAAAATGGGCATCTTCTGTTAGCAGTGCCTGTCAAATAGTGGATCTATGCTATTTATTTTCTTTGAGTAAATGAACAAATGTCTCATAACAGTATTTAGTCCATTGCCTCATTTTCTGTCTAGCTTAAAAGTACAACCAGATGACACTGAAATAGAACTCATTTGCCAATAAAAATTGTGGACTGTGAAGGTAAATTTCTCTCTATCGAGTATTACTTAGTATAGTCTTAAGGTTAATATTTTTTTAACAAAGATAATGGTTTGTTTTATTATCATCTAGGCAAAGATAAAAAATAAAATTATATGTATGTATTTTCCTATTTCATAGCCTTTACTCTTTAATCTAAATTGGCTATTATTAGGACAATGACCTATTTATAGTGACAATCTGTAACGTACAGGTAAGTTAAGGCCAAAAGTCTTTTTGTGACTCACATGATGTTATTAACTTTGTGGTAAAAGGGAGAAGTATTGCTTTTTTTTTTCATTAATCGCTGTTCTTTATTGTATTCATTGTTGGATAATAATTAATCGGTGTTATTTCCTGTAATCACTCATGAATAAGCTATAGTCCAAAGGATTTGGGATTAATATCATTTCAGACATTATATTATTTCCTCAGCTCATGAGTGGTGCTTTCAGGATTATTGTAATGTTTACCTTGTTGGATTCATTTTGATCCCCTACCCAGATCCCTGGAGACTGTCTTTCCCCAAGAAAGCAGTTGTTATGTCTCTTGGTAATAAGAAAGTTTAGGCATAAATAGCTCTCAAGCAGAGTTACATAAGATCGTGTTATTTCAGTTGTGTTTTTTAAAAGGAAGCAGGTTGAGAGTGCATCTTTGTGTTGAAGAGAAGAGATAAGGCTTAACTGAAATGTTTTGACAGGATTGTGATTAGCATATCATTTAATGAGAATTTATTGCATATATGGAAAACCCAGCCAGGCACCAGGCACCACTAACTGTTTTATTTAGTTCTCACAATAACCCTGTGAGATAAAAGGCACTGTGCCTGTTTTAATAAATAAGAGCATAGTCTCAGGGGGATCAAGTAAATTGTTATTGTACCACAATTAGTATGTGACAGAGTTGGAATCTCAACCTAGAGTTTTTTTAATCCTCTTTTGGGGAGCTTTCCTTTATATAACAACTGGCTTGCACTGAATATATTTTACACCAGAGAATCTGCAAATGCCTGTGACTAATACCAGAAATATTACTGCTTCTTTCATCCTAAAAGCATGCAATGTTTTAATATTTTAAAAATATTGATCATATATGATTGCAGCCATATCAGGAATATATACAACAAATAATTATTTCTTACCAATAGAAACACAAGATTAAAAGGATCAAATGGCTTATTAAAGATTTTGTAGTCACTAATTGGGTTCTTATTGGTAGCTAAGGATTGGTGAGAGGTGCTGTTTAAAGCAGACTAATAAGTAGGAAATAGAAAAACAAGGAAAAAGAATGTGAGTGGGAGTTGTAGGGCTGTTTGAAAAGAAAAGCAGGTAAGAAGATCAATTGTGGAGAGCAGGCATATTTAAAAAGTAGAATTCACTCTAAAGTAAAATGTAAATATATAGATGAAAGTAACAAAGAAAGGACTTTAAAAGGTGAAGCCATTTCAAAGCAGCACAAAAGAGAGAGATTTACAGAACACAGAAGAAATGAGAAAGTTCATAAAGAGAAGTCAGTCTAAGAGAGTACATAAAAAAGGAAAGGAAAGGAGGGAGGAAATTTGTTTATGAAGAATGAGGAAAAAAAGAATTGCATAAACAGGAAAAGAGAATGAGAGAGTGGAGAGAGGGAGAGAGGGAGGAGTAACTTTAAGTAGAAGTCATTAAAATATGCAGACAGAAAAGAAAGCGTTATAAGAGAGAGAGAAAAAAGAAAAGTTTCAAAACAGAGCCAGTAAAAAAATAATAAAATAAAATAACGGAGTAAAAGAAAGAGAAAAGGAAAGACAGGAGAAAGAGACACAGAAAAAAGAGAAGTTTAAAAGTAGTGAGGCTAGAACAAGTACTAAAATGACAAAGGGGAGACAATGTGAGAGTGAGAAACAGAAGAATTTGAAAAGGAGGAGATAGTAAGAAAATTAAGTACAGTGTAGAAGACAGGAAGCTTAAGAGCAATTTAAAAAGTCAGTTTAAAAATACATTAGCCCTGATCAGTGTGGTTCAGTTGGTTGGGCGTTGTTCTGCAAACCAAAAGGTCAAGGATTTGATTCCTGGTCAGGGCACATGCCTGGGTTGTGGATCCAGTTCCTGGTCGGGGCATGTAGGAGAGGCAACTCATCGATGTTTCCCTCTCACACTGTTGTTTCTCTCCCTCTCTTTCTCTCTCCCTTCCCCTCTCTAAAAATAAATAAATAAAATCTTTAAAAATATATATATTTACTTAAATCACTTAAACCAATTATATATTAACTCATTATATATTAAATCTGTTATCTATTAACATAAATAACACAATTTTTTAATGAAAAATAGCATATGTTCCAAAGCAAAAACAATAAAACATTTAGAGAGAGAGAACAATAAATGATTGGTGAGAGGAAGTCTTATTTTTTTGGAAATGAACTACTCTTTTTCACTTTCCTGATACAATTTTACTTATAAGTGCGTGGTTCAGATTTACTGTTTTTGTGAATCCTTTCCTAGTCCTCCCTGGGAGACTTATAGAACCTTCCTGTATGCTACAGCTGCACTTCTAAGTGCCTCTATAATGCAACTTGTATCAGCTGTCAATTCCCATTCTACTCCTTAGGCTGTATAATCCTTGGGCTAGAGTTCTTTACAGCTATGTATCCTTCGTGCCTATGCAGTACGTGGCCCTCACTAGTGCTCAATAAATGGTTGTACAAATGGTTACATAAATAAATGCCTGAGAATTCATATACTCAATTGCTTGGTATTAAAGTCTTTTTTATGTGTTTTATCATGCTCTGTCATTTATAAATGAGCCTTGGGAAAAACAAAACAAAGCAAAACCCTTTAATTTAGAGGCAACAAACACAGACACTGAAGTGGACCAAACTGGACCACACACAGGTTCCTGGAGGTTTAGCTCTAGTTCTGCCGCTTAATTAGGTGAGTGTCCAGTTGACCTTTACAGGGTTCTTTATATCATCTGTAAAACGAGGGACTCACATATGGCAAATGTTTCAAAGATGGTACTTGAATAAATAAAGTTTGAAAAACATAGCTCTATGGCATTTTATGGGGGTATTATAGGCAGTATTATATTGGTTTTCAAGCTTTTCAAGTGGCAGCACCTCTTTTTAAATAAAATCTTTCACAGAGCCTCAGAATGTAAAATAGATAAAAATTTTAATTTTCTTTTGTGGCTTCCAAGCCCATTTGTCCTCTAATGCTTGTTCCTTCTCTTCTCTTACCCCTTATTTTTCCAATATGTTAGGTGCTTGTCAAATTTATGTGTGAGTCCACTCTTAGGGTGAGGCCTAATTTTGCATCTTCAAAAAATAAGCAAAGAAATGATAGTTTCTGGGGTGCATATTTCCATCTCAGTATGAATCCCTGACCTTGTAGTAGGTCTGGGACAGACTGGCCTGAAATTGAGTGTCTGCTGCTAAACAGGCTGTAATCATTGGCATATTTAATATCCAATTAACTTACTTAAACCAGCAAATGTCATGGCATTAATTCATTTGAAGTCCTGGGAAGATTTCTCATATCTTTGGGATCTTCATCATAGAAAGTCTGTAATGATGTAGTATTATTGGGTTGGCCAAAAATTTGCTTAGTTTTTTACATACGATGGCTCTAGTAGTGCTTAGTTGTCTTTAACTTTACTTGAAACAATTTTATTAGACTGTATTGTGACAGCTGTCATTATCAGTGTGCATAAAAAAACCATCAGAATTGGTGAATTTTTTGCAGTCATTTTAATATTGAATATGGAAGAAAATTTGCAACATTTTCAGTGTATTATGTTTTATTATTTCAGAAAAGATAAAAATGCAACTGAAATGCCAAAAAATTTTGTACATTGTATGGAGAAGGTGCTGTGACTGATTGAACGTCTCAAAAGTGGTTTGTGAAGTTGTTGGTACTATTAACATTTTGACCAAATAATTCTTTGCTGTGGGTTGTCTTTTGCACTGGAAGATGTTTAGCAGCACCCCTGGCCTCCACCCACTAGAAGCCAATAGTGGGAGATAGCTGACATACTCAAAATATCCAAATCAATAAAGTTATTGGTGAAAATGAAAAATGTGTCTTTTAGTTTATGGAAAAACTAAGTGTACTTTTGGACAAACCAATATTTATATTTCTGAGAAAGGAGCACGCAGAAATTTTGCGTACTTGCTTGCTTAAAACAAAAATGAACTGTTGTACTTTGTTATTTCAGTCTTATTTTGAAGACAGGAAATAGTTTAAGTTGGTGAGTGTCTGAGGTCTTTGAGCCTAAAAAGAAGACTTCAACCAAAGCCTTATTTATCTCCCATAAGTCCCATGAAACATGTTTGAAAGGCACTATATTTGTGACAATTTTTAAAAACCTAGGGACTTAGCACTTGTAAATGAATATCAAGGGTCTTTTGTATTAACTTAAAATAATTTTAGATAGTGAATCAAAGACCTTATTTAGAAGAAGAAAATACTTGTGACTTTTTCCTTGAGCATAAGAGGAAGTAGTGGCAAATTGTTATCCCTTTTTAGTTACATTTTAAATCTACAGCTTTATACACGTAGTCTGAGTTTCCAATTTAACGTAAATCTGTATAAGATTACAAAAAAGAGTGGCTTTTCATGGACTCCATATGTTCTGTAAACAGTAGAATCTTATCTCTTTTTTGGTTTATTAGTTTTATTATTTTTTAAATCTGATTCTTTTCTTGTCTTGAAATCTCACTTTTATTTCCAATTATCCTCGGTATCTTAGTCCTAGCCCATCTCCATTTGCTGCTTGTTCTTTGATAAATAATGCTCGTTTGCTACTTCCAAGAGGATAACGGTTAATTGCACGAGCTCTGCAGGCACAGCGCCTGGGTGTGAATCCTGTTGCTGCCCTTTCTTAGATAAGTGAGCTTGATGACTTACTCTTTCCATGTTTCAAAATTATCACCTGTAAAATGGAAATATAGTTTTGAAGATTACATGAGATTTTATACACACACACACACACTACCCCCCCACCCCATATTATAGAATAGCGCCTACCACAAAGCAATTATATCCTTCTACAAGAGTAAGAATATATATCCTGGCCATATTGGTTATTTGTGAGCTGATATTTGTAGTTTACCAAGCATTCTGGTTCTATCTTTTTCTCCCTGTTATCTTCTGCCTTTGGATTATCATGTTTTTAATGCATCCAGACAGGGGCATAGAGCATATCTATTCTATTCACATCTATGTTATTATTCAAACATTTTTCAATAAATATTTATTACTTGGCACAGGGAATATGTAATTTAATAGTATTCATTTTGATCTTCTGAGAGGTTCAAAACTTTGCCTTCTTAAAAATAAATATAGCATTATGATGAATACTCTGGATAAGAAAAAGTAATGATGTGGTAAGACCTTGTGACAAATGGGGGGAGTCAGTAAAGGCTTTTCTGAAGAAGTGACATGTAAGCTGAAGGCTGAGGCATGATTTAGCTGTAGGCAAAGGTGAGAAAGTATTATAGTACAAGCAAGTCCTGAGGCAAGAAGGCTGTGGGATAAACCCCAAAGGCATGCAGTTTGGCTAAAGATACATGAGTTAAAGGGGACAACCATGTGGGAAAAGGTAGGGAGCAGGTGGAAGCCAACACAGGGAGTTGAGGCTGAAAGGTATGCAAGGACCAGATCTGTAGAGACCTACATATCATATGAGGGCTGGGGATTATCCTCAATGTAACAGGAAACCATGAGGAATGAAAAGTAGGGAAGTACTATGAGGAATTTTGTACTTTTTTTAAAAGATCACTCTGGAAAATAGACGGGGAGAGCAGAAGGGCTTTATCTTTTGTTCCTTAGTTATGGTACCTGTAAAAATGACTGGAACCTCCTCTGTGAAGCTCTTCTTAATCATTCTCATCCATAGAGGAGGTCTTCACTCATCTAGTCACCAAATGAACTCATTGTCTCTTCTTGTCATAACACTTATCGCACAGCACTGACACATGCCAAGAGCACATTAAGTATTGTGGAATGAGTAATCATTGATTCATCCCTACAAACACTCGACAGTGGGTTTTTTAAGGTCGAGAACTATGTTATATTCATCATGGTAGCCATAGCACTCCCTGTCACACAGTGGGTTCTCAATAGTTTTTGTTGCTGTTGTTGAGGAAGCAAAGGAAGAAGTGGCCAACACCCGTAATGGATAGAAATGGGGATTTTGGATCATGGATGCAATTTTTAATGATATTTGTTGGGGTGATATTAGTTAATAAGGTTATATAGGTCCAAATGTACCTTTCTGTGATACATGTTCTATATATTGCATTATGTGCCCACCACTCAAAGTCAAATCATCTTCTGTCACTATATATTTGTCCCCCTTTACCCTTTACTACCCTCCTACCCCCTTCCCTCTGGTAACTACCATACTGTTGCCTGTGCCTATAGTTTTTGTTTGTTTTCTTGTTTGTTCATTTGTTGCTTTCAGGTTTATGCCCCACATATGAGTGAAATCATATGGTCCTTGACTTTTTCTGTCTGACTTATTTTGCTTAGCATGATATTCTCAGGGTCAGTCCATGTTGTTGCAAATGGCGATATTTCATCTGCCTAGGTTCACTGCAACATTATTCACGATGGCCAAGACATGGGAACAACTAAAGTATCCTTTGGTAGATGATTGGATAAAGGAGATGTGCCATGCATGTACAACGAGATACCTCTCAGCCGTTGGAAATGATGAAATAATTTTTATGCTCTCACGGAAAGCTAGCAATGTGAATTGAAATCCTAGGATGCCTGTAAATAGGTTTGTGAAAGTTACTAATAGCTCTGAGGGTGGAGCTAGACTGTCCCAATTTGAACATGAGCAGGCACCCATAAAACACTTAAGTGAATTGAATATCCTTTGGCCATACTGACACTTTCTGTTTGTTTGCAGACCTTCTGTGGTTCATTTGAGGAGATAGTGAAAATTCCATAATACTTCCTAAGTCTTCTATGATCATGTTGCTTTTTCTGGTACAGTGATAACTCAAAGATGGAAACCCTCAGAAATTGCAAGAGCTTATAATATCAAATTGGTCATTGATTTGAATGTAGGGCTTGAATATGCCATTGGATATAGGGCTTCTTTGTCTTTTCCCTGTACTTTTATGGTGGAGCCAAAAAATGACTGACACATAAAATTGCGTCCTTATGGCATTTTAAACTATAGAAGGTTAATCAGTAGTACCAGTAAGATTTTAAAAATATTTTATTTATTCTTAGAGAGAGGGTAAGGGAGGGAGAAAGAGAAAGAGAGAGAAACATGGATGTGTGAGAACATCGACTGGTTGCCTCTCACAGGCACACTCTGACCAGGTACCCAGTACGCAGCCCAGACATGTGCACCGACTAGAAATTGAACAGCAACCTTTAGCTCTGCAGGATGATGCCATACTACTCAGAGCACCAGTAACATTTTTAATAGTAGAAATAATAACTAGTTTCTTTAAAGCTTTCTGATTTAGACAGTTTTTCCTGGATAGAAACTCACTAATAAACTCATTAAGGCATTATTTATTCAAGTAGAAACATGGGAATAGTTTGTCACTTTCTGTTCTATTACTGTCAGAAATTAACATTCATCCAGACAAACTGTGTACTAAGAATTTTTTTTCTTGTCAACATGTGAATTGATTTCAAGTTTGTATCACATTAGTAATTTAGAGAAAACACATTTTATAGTAGCAATTGGTTTTAAGTGGTTGTTCAGGAGACACACTTTACTCAGAGCAGCCTTTAGCTTAGCTACTTTGCAGTCTGATGGCTATTCAAAGAATGCCATTATCTCTTTGTTACTGACATTTTCTCAGGCTGTTGGCAGTGATGTTGTCTCTTGGTTCTTCAGTTCAGCAAAGAAAGAATTCAGAGCCAAGAACTCTAGCACAGGAGGAAGTTTCTTTAACATCCAAAGTGAAAGTACACTCAAAGAGAAAATTTGAGTGGGCTACTCAGAGAGCTGCCTTGGCTTTTTAGAAAGAAAGTCTCAGAGGCAGAAGAAGTGAGTCAGCTGGGCTGTGTGGACTCAGGAACAAGTTACAGAGGCAAAAGATGGGCCTTTGGGGACAGTTCAGGGTGTTATCCTGGGACAAGCTGCCACTGCCTGCTGCTCCCCCAGTTACAAGTCTTGTGGGGACCCTTAGAACTTAGGAGAAAGAAAGCAAAGATACACGCCTGAAGAAAGGTATGGTGTGCTCTAGAGAGAGAGCACGTGCTCATGCTTGGTCCTTTGTCTTAAGAGCTTTCATATGTTTTCTATAGGCAGGCATTTTAGGAAAGGTATTGGGGAGAATCTCAATAGAACATGTATTAGCTTTCCAGGTGTTTGTAATATGCTGATTAACCAAAATGAGCATATGAGGTCAGCATTGTGGTCTCTGTTGATTGGTCTATGTTAGGGAAGGGGCCATCGGTCATTATAGCTGGTCCTGATGCCAGCCATGGCATTGCTTTTTATGGTTTTGCTGTTTCTTTGGGTCTGGAGCTGAAACACAAGTGAGACCTAGGTGTTTTCTGTAGTTTGACCAAAACTCTGTTTCTGTGGCCA
Source organism: Mormoops blainvillei (assembly GCA_004026545.1). Lineage (NCBI taxonomy): Eukaryota > Metazoa > Chordata > Mammalia > Chiroptera > Mormoopidae > Mormoops > Mormoops blainvillei. Next base: position 64,749 of record PVJD01008409.1, read on the forward strand.
GCAGACTCAAGGCTTTGGTCCTAAGACTATTTGATGCTGACTAGAATCTCATTGTCCTGAAGGCTTAATGATTAAGGTAGTGGCTGTGCAAGGGAGAAGGAGGTAGGTGACTCAGGATGCTGCATGAGGCCAGTTTTAATTAGCTACGTGTCTCAGTTTCCCTATTCCACTAGCCAAGGAACTTTCCTAGCTTCTTACTATCCTGCCTCAAGTCTAAGCTAATGGTTTAAGTTCATATTAATTCTTAACACTTTTCAATTTTTATCTCTAAAGTCTTGATGCTTATTGCATAATTAAACAAACTGGTTTTTATCTCCCAGAAATGCTTACAACTAAATGTTGGGTGCTTCTAGTCTTAAGAAATTTTACACAGAAAATGTCTTTTCATATTAGAGACACATTTTTTCTTAAATTTGTTTGTTCTCCATTATTTGTGTCCCACTACAATTTTTAGAGGAAGCACATTGGTCTCCCGTTTATCTCCCCAACAGCTGACTCCAAAAGCAGCTGTAATTGAGGACAGTAATCCTGAGTTTTTGAAGGTGTCATGAGACCAGTAGATACAAACTCATGGCAGGAGTTTTATATTTTATATATCAAATTTTGGACATGCTTACCCTTGTGTTGAGGCTAGAGAGTTGGTTTCTACCATTTTTGTTTACTTCTATTCATTTCCTAGAATCTCATTAGACTCATAGAGTTTTTGGATGATTATAATCCAACCCCTTGACATCGAGGACAACAGAAGCACAGAGCTAGGTGCACAGCCATCGCTAGGCAGTTGTGTGGTTGCAGATGGGGATAGCAATTCAGACTCCACTTTGGCCGAGATTTTCCCCCAGTTCATACTACATGAGATGCTAGCTCAAACCAGAAGACCCTCCTTTTCTTGAACTAGACTTTATGCTTGTTATTTTATAAAGTTAAGACCCACTGCTCTAGTTTATAGGTTCTTAGACATTTGTACTTTATGAATCAATAGTGAAATCAAACAAACAAAACAAAGAAAACTAAATGTAAGGAAGAAAAATTAAAAAATATAAAAAACCACAATAAAAAAATAAAATGCACATTCTGAGGGATATCAAAGTGAAATTTTCCAAAGAATTAGAGGGTTGACATGAAGTTGTCAGTGTTTAATTTCTCAGTGGAGGCCATTAAAAAGCAAAACAAAGAAATCCTCATGTCCCATTACATTATCACTTTATTAAATGAACATTTTAACATCTGAAAGGTTGTTGAATAGGACTTTTTCTGTTAAGCAAGAAATGGGGATGGTAACCCAAAATGGAGGACTAAAGGCCATAAAGATATCCCACATTTCCTGAGGAAAACATTAGAGTGGAACCTTGGTTCTCAAACTTAATTTGTTCCGGAAAGCCCTTTGAGAATCAATTTGCTCAAAAACTGAATCTCCTTTGACTGTCGCCTAAGAGGCAGATGACTGATCATACAGGTACCAACATGATGGGATTGTTGGGTCAAGAATCAAGACCCAAAGTTTTGTTAGACAACCTAGGCATTTTCTCCATGAACAACTTGGTCCAGAACTGAATTGTTCTAGAACCAAGACTTTGGAAACCAAGGTTTGACTGTATAAAAAAGTACTTGGGCTACTCCCTCTGAGCATATGCTGGGTTGGTTCTGATACCATGCATCACCCCAGCAGTCTACCAGTGCTCATACAAACTGACTCCTGGTAGCAGGGATAGAATGAGAAGTAGTTTTAAAGAAGGGAACTAGTGGTCTTCTGAGGATGTAGAACTACTTTTAGAGATGGGGTTTGCCTTCAATAAAAGGAAGATTAGCTTCTGTATCCCTTAGGTTCTGGTTAGGAAAACAAAAGGGATTTAATACAAGAAACTAATTACACAAGTATGGAATGATGAAAGTGAAAATGGGCCAGCCAAGTAACCCCAAAACTAGTGAACCAGCTACCATTTCTAATGCTGAGGGAGAAAGGAGACGATGGTGTTATGAGAGTCTAAGAATGAAGATTCACCACTGGTAGGAGCTGGAACCATCAAGAGGCCACTGTGAAGCTAGTGAACAGACATCTGATGAAGATATTTTGTGGCTGGGTCTGGGTCTGTCAGGAGGGAGTGCCCAATTTGTCTATACTCCTGGAAGAAGGAAGACACTCCCCTTTCTGCAAACCTCTCCTTCCAGTTTCCTACTAATGATTCCCATTGACAATAGCTGGGAAGAGAATCTGTGAAATGTAGCTTGCAACGTCTCAGCCCCAGCATCACAGAGCAGAGTTTAGAGTGGTTGACTTGGGTCTGAAAGATGTTGCTAAAAAACTGACACAGTATCTCATTTCTCCATTGGTCACTTATGCAGAAGACTTTATGATCTTCTCTTTGTGCCTTTTTGAGCAAGGGAGAAAGAGAAATGGAGTGTGATAGCAGGGTAGAGAGAAAAGATAGCACCAAAGCAGCCTACACTTTCACCACTTCTTGTGGCAAAGATGCTTGAGCTTACTCTGGATCAAGTTCATTGGGGCTCGAGCCATTTTGTCATTACTTCAATCAAGAGGGTAGACCATTGCTCAAGGGGACCCTATCAGCAAAAGTTTTAATGTATACCAACAGAGATGGAAGCTGAGGAGACTAGAAAAGTTATTATTATTATTTTTTCCGAACAGGAATGCTCCTACTCACCCCTAAGAAGAGAAACAGAATTTAAACACTTGTCCTAGAGAGGTCATTAGTATACAGTCTCTTTTTGCCAGAGAAGTAGTGGCACTCAAGAGAACTGTAATTAAATGCCCCATTAAGTAAGAAGGTTTTAGCTCCTTTTAATTAACTCTTCCACTCTGCTTTAATGTGGAAGGAGTTGGAACCTGAGAAGGAAAGGAGGAAGGAAGAAGGAAAAGTAGAGAATTTCCCCTTCCCATGCCAAGTTCTACACACTGGCCACTGAATGGTGCCACACAACCTAGCTACTGAGCCCAGAAAAAAGGACATGTGATTTGAAGCAATTATAAATGGATTCCATTGGTCTATGTGTCTGTTCTTATACCAGTACCAGACTGTTTTGATTACAGTGGCCTTGTAATATAACTTGATATCAGGTATTGTGATTTCTCCTACTTTGTTGTTCTTTCCCAAGATCGCTGAGGCTATTTTGTGTCATTTTTGGTTCCATATAAATTTTTGAAGTATTTGTTCTAGATCTGTGAAATATACCATTGGTATTTTAGTAGGGATTGCATTGAATCTATAGATTGCTTTGGGTAGTGTGAACATTTTAATGATGTTAATTCTTCTAGCCCATGAACACATTATATGCTTCCATTTATTTGTATTTTCCTTAATTTCTTTCCTCGGTGTTCTGTAGTTTTCCAAGTACAGGTCTTGTACCTTCTTGGTTAAGTTTATTCCTAGGTACTTTATTTGTCTTGTTGCTATAGTAAATGGGATATTTTTTCCTAGTTTCTGTTTCTGATATTTCGTTGTTGGTGTACAAACATGCCTTTGAATACTGAATATTGATTTTGTATCCTGCTATTTTGCCAAATAGAATAATGGAACACAATAGAGAGCCCGGAAATAAATCCATGTCTCTATGGTCAATTAATATTTGACAAAAGGGGCAGGAGCATAAAATGAAGTAAAAATAGCCTCTTCAATAAATGGTGTTGGGAGATCTGGACAGGTGCATGCAAAATAATGAAACTAGATCACCAACTTCGAGCATACACCAGAATAAACTCAAGATGCATAAAACACATAAACACTAAGCCATGACACCATAAAAGTCTTAGAGTAAAATGCAGGCAGTAAAACTTCATATATCCCATGCAGCAATATTTTTGCTAATAGATCTCCTAGGGTAAGGGAAATAAAAGAAAAAATAAACAAATGAGACTACATCAAATTAAAAAGCCTCTGCCCAACTAAAGAAAATGTCATCCAAATAAAAGGAGACCCAACCGTGTGGGAAAACATGTTTGCCAATGATACCTCGGACAAGGGTTTGATCTCCAAAATACATAAAGAACTAATATGACTCAACACCAGGAAGATAAATAATCCAATTAAAAAATGGGCAAAGGACCTGAACAGACACTTCTCCAAGGAGGACATACACAGGGCCCAGATACATATGAAAGGATGCTAAGCATCACTAGCCATCAGAGAGATGCAAATTAAAACCACAATGAGGTACCATCTCACACCTGTCAGGATGGCCATCAAAAACAAATCAACAAGCAAGTGCTGGCGGGATGTGGAGGAAAGGGAACCCTAGTGCACTGTTGGTGGGAATGCAGACTGGTATAGCTGCTGTGGAAAACAATAGGGAATTTCCTCAAAAAACTAAAAATGGCACTTCCTTTTCACCCAGCAATTCCACTGCTGGGTTTATACTCTAAGAACCCTGAAACACCAATTCAAAAGAACCTATGCACCCCTATGTTCATAGCAGTGTTATTTACAATAGTCAAGTGCTGGAACCAGCCTAAGTGTCTATCAGTGAATGAGTTGATCAAAAAACTGTGGTATGTTCATACAATGGAGCACTATGCAGCAGGAATAAAAAAGGATCTCTTACCTTTTGTGACAGCTTGGGTGGAACTGGAGAGGATTATGCTAAGTAAAATAAGCCAGGCAGAGAAAGACAAATACCATATGATCTCCCCTATAAGAGGAACCTAATGAACAAAACAAACAAATGAGCGAAATAGAACCAGGGGCATGGAAACAAGGAACACACTGACAGTGACCAGAGGGGGTGGGGCAGGTGGGGAGGATAAGATTGGAAAGAAGGGGAAGGGACTAGTCAAGGAGCTAGTGACCCATTGAATGAATGAGCCATGGACGTGGACAACAGGGTGGGGATTGACTGTGGGAGCGGGGGTGGGCGTGGGTGAGGCAGTGGAGGGCAACGGGGCGAAAATCGGGACAACTGTAATAGAACAAACAATAAAATATTCCAAAAAATAAAAAACATAAAATAAAGCAGTTAAAAATTGGAGCTATGGACTCAATGTGTACTGTTGTGAAGGAAGATAAAATAGATTTGCAGATAGAAATCATTTATTGGAGAAAAACAAAAACTAGTACATTTATTGAACACCCCACTGAGTTCAGGGTGGTCAATAAATCAATTATACACACACGCAGAAAATGAAATTTTTCTGAACATCATCTCAGAATAAAAGGCAATCTTTAAATTGGAAAAAATAACTTTCTTAAAACCTCAAAATATTACTCTTATTTTTCTTATTTCTTCAAGGTTTCCTTATGTCTTCAAGGTTTGGCCTATGACGTAGTATTTTAAAAATGCCTATCACACCTTGCTGAAGTTTTTGTCAGCCGGGGGTTGCTAGAACTGAGAACTCTAACCTGCTGAAAGAGGAATTCATGTGATTGCTCCGGCAGCCGGCGTCCTTTCCCTTGGCTTAGCTGCTAAGTCTCTGTGGAGAAGGGAGAAACGAAAAACAAAAAAATTATGTAAAGAATACTGTAGTCTTTGAATGTCACAGAAAATTATAAAAGAATAATATAACTATAAAAATAGAACCACAGGAAAACTATTACAATATGCTAGGAATGGAATATACAGTCATCATAATTTACCCATCAGCTTGGAAACTCTCAGAAATAATTAGTTTTAATGAAGCATATGGTGTTCTATTTATTGAGAAGCAAATTTTTCTAAAAGAAGAATAATTTCAAATTAAGAGAACCTGACCTCTTCTCTCGCCTCCATTTGCCTTAAGTTTGAGGAAATTAAAACCTTTGATATCTCTTAAAAATTATTCTTGTTTGTCCTTACCTGCCTGGAGAGCATGTTTCCAGAAAACTAACCCATTTAACTTATATTTCTGACATCAGAAAATGAAATAAAAATCACTTAATTCACTTCTACCTTAAAAATATATGACTAAAATCAAATTAGCTGTGTAGTGATAACTTAAGAGGTTTGGCTTTAGAACCAAAATGCTCTAATCTTAACCAGCAGAGTGTGTGACTTTTGGCATATTTCATTACTGTTTCGAGACTTGATTTCCTCACCTGTTATGATTTTTGTGCCCACCTTATTTGGTTGGATGATTTTTATGATGCATATTGGAAATCATGTATGTATAGTACTTAAACTGGCATGAGATAAATTCTCAATCTACATTAGCCCAAACAAAAGACAAGTGACACAAAAAATCAGCAATGACATGGCATGAATAACTCCTATTCTCCCATATTGTACATAGCATAAAATAATATATTATAATATGTAATATAATAAATTACCCTTATTATATGTTATGCCATTATATGTTATATGTTATAGTATCATATTAAAAGATAATATATTATTAAATATATTATACTGTTTCTCAGACCTCCCAGAGTCATCATTGCCACCAAAGAGTGATGGTGTAAAGCCGTTTCTGCTTCACAAAATCAACTTGATATAATGCCTGCTGACCTTATCTAAAAGCTATAAAACCACTCTAGAACTCCAACTATATTTCACTCAGTCATTCTTTGAACAATTATTTAAGACCCTGTTTTGTCAGCCACTGTACTAGGCACCGAGGGAAGATATTTTAAAATTGCCCTCTGGCTTTTTAAAGCTTTTGGAGCAAGTCTGTTATCAGTCAGGGTCCCAGCAGGAAAGAGGTTGCACTCCCCAAAGAGGGTAAAACAAAGATTAAGGGAGGTACCATTTACGAGAGGTATGGGCAGGGCTGAGGGTAGGCAGGAAGGGATGACACGGCACCATTAGGCTAGCAACAGTGGAAAGAGCTACCAGCCTTATCTCTGAGGGGTCAAGTGCAGACGTTAATTAATGGAACCCAGGGAAACTTGTCCCCTTGGAAGAGTGGTGCCGGCAGGGCTGTGACTTAAAGTAGAGGACTTTAGCCACTGCTATATCATGGCCAGCAGAGAGGGACCCCACTTTCCTTCTGCCCTGCAATCTGCCGCCTTTGTTTCCCATTGGCTGAACACAGCCGGGAGCCAGAGGGCTGGAAAGCCATGGGTGCAGCCCCCGGACCAGCCCCCCAGGGTACAGGGCACAGGGCACAGGGCACAGGGTGGTGAAGGTAGAGGTCTGGATCTTGAAGGGCAAACAAGGACTCTCCAGAAAATAATCTTTCCTTCTCTTTCTTTTTTTGTTTTATATAACAGATACTAGATTTTACTTCTGAATATAGAATAATATATTTTTAAATGTAGAACATTTGGAAAATTGCCTAGTTACTTGAGATCCTGCTTTCCTAGCCAGGGCATGCTCTCAGTTGAAGGGACATGAATGGGTCCAATAAGCTCTCACATGTGAAGTGTCATAAGATTTAAATTTATTTCCATGGCTAAGACCTCACAAAAACACTGTAGCTTGCCGAAAGACCTCTTGATGTTGCCCTGGACCATTTTATCTTTCTGCTTGTCATAAATTTCCTTAGCTTGGGAACTTCCTACATGTGGAAAACCCTTAGTCTATTAAATTTCTTTCCAAACTTTTTGCACACCATATTGTTCTCCATTATCTTCACTAAACAAATTTACTTACTTAAAGCTATCTTTTTTCTTTTTTATTGAATTTATTAAGGTGGCATTGGTTAATAAAATTATATCGGTTTCAGGTATACAATCCTATCATACATCATCTGTATATTCTATTGTGTGTTCACCTGCTAAAGACTGACTGTAACTTTGTGATAAAATATCTGTTATTTGTCTGCTTCTGTTGGGTTTCAACTAGCCTCTGAGTAAAAGCCCTGAAATTCTCCCTACTCCTGTTGGGATAGTTTTTGAAGAGCTCGGTAGTTGTAAACATGTTGTATGCTGAGGAAATTCTTTTCTTTGGCTTATGGAATCAAACCCCTGAAAAACCTGTAGGGTTCTCTCTGTAGAACACTTAAAAGGCAAAGTTTCTCCCTTCCCCCACTCTCTTATCTACTCTCAGTTTTGCTGCCAACTCCTGCATAATATAGTCAAATTATGTGGTAGAAATTCAACCCTGGTTTCCTGGGTGATGTTACAATGCCACTACTTAGCATTCCTAGTCACATAGCTACCATTTCATTATGC
>PVJD01008410.1:0-72792 GCA_004026545.1 Mormoops blainvillei
CAGGGAACCAACAGTGAAGGGAAGAAAACTGGGGATCAAATCAGTGATTTGGAACAGAAGGAAGAAATAAACATTTGACAAGAAGAGAATGAAGAAACAAGAATTCAAAAAAATGAGGAGAGGCTTAGGAATCTCCAGGAGAACTTTAAACATTCCAACACCTGAATCATAGGGGTGCCAGAAGGAGAAGAGGAAGAGCAAGAAATTGAAAGCTTATTTGAGAAAATAATGAAGGAGAACTTACCCAATCTGGCAAAGGAACTAAATGTGCAACTCCATGAAGCTCAGAGAGTCCCAAAGAAGCCAGGTCCAAGGAAGAACACACCAAGACACATCATAATTAAATTACCCAAGATTAAAGATAAGAAGAGAATCTTAAAAACAACAAGAAGAAAGGAATGAGTTACCTACAAAGGAGTTCCCATAAGACTATCACCTGACTTCTCAAAAGAAACCTTGCAGGCAAACAGCGGCTGGAAAGAAGTATTCAAAGTCATGAAAAGCAAGAAACTACATGGAAGATTACTCTATCTCACAAAGCTATCATTAAGAATGGAAGGGCAGATAAAGTTCCTCCCAGATAAGGTAAAGCTAAAGGAATTCATCATCACCAAACCCTTATTATATGAAATGTTAAAGGGACTTATCTAAGAAAAAGAAGATTAAAAACTATGAACAGTAAAATAACAAGAAACTCACAACTATCAACAACTGAGCCTAAAATTCAAAAACAAAAAGCACACTTTTTCACTTATGCTTTATCGCACTGGCTAGAACCTCCAGCACAATGTTGAATAGAAGGATAAATGTGAAAATTTTTGCCATGTTCCGAGTGTTAGTGAAGAAACCATGTACACTTTCACCACTAGGTATAATGTTAACTGTAGGGTATTTCACAGATGCTCTTTAGCAGTTTAAAGAAGTTTTCTTCTATTTCTGCTTTGCTTTGAATTTTTGTCAGGAAAGAATGTTGCATTTTCTCAAATTATTTTTCTTCATCTATTGAGATAATCATGTTTTTTCTCCCTTTTGGTCTGCTAATATGGTGAATTACATTGATTAATTTTGCAATGGTAAGTCAACCTATCATTCCTGGAATAAACTATACCTGGTCATAATGTACCATTATTTTTATATATTGTTTGAATCAATTTTATAAATTTTTCTTAAGAAAATTTGTATCTATAGTCCTCCATGATATTACTCTGTAATGGGAACAGTTGACTCATAGAATGAGTTAGGAAGTAATCCCTGATCTTCAATTTTCTGGAAGACTTTGTGTAGGACTGGTATTATTTATTCTTTAACTGCTTGGTAGAAATCACCAGGGAAACTATATGGCTTAAGGTGTTTTTTTTTGTAGGGACAGTTTAATTACAAATTCAGTTTTTAGAGGAGAATCAAGATGGCAGAGGAATGAATGGAAGTCACACTGACCACCTCCCAGGATGAATCTGGAATTACAACTAAATTGTGGAGAAATCACCTGGAACAAACACCTGAACAATAGTGAGAGAGAAGCCTTATAACCTTGGATAGACAGAAGATTCAGTTCATCACAACCTGACTGACAAACAATATGAATACAAAGAAACAACCTCCAATCAAAAGGAAAGGAGGAATCCTCAGAAAGACTACTAAATGAAATAGAGGCAAGTAAACTATCAGATACTGAGTTCAAAACAATGATTATAGGGAAGCTCACTGAACTCAGTGAGCTCAGTGAGAGTTACAAAAACTACAGGGAATCTACCAGGAACTTGCTGCAAACTATATCAGCATGAAAAAGAACGTAGAAACTATCAACAAGAACCAAGAGGAAATTAAGAATACAGTTTATGAATTGAAGAACACAGTAGAAGAAATCAAAAGCAGGCTAGATGAAGCAGAGGATCAAATTAGCGAGCTGGAAGACATGGTAGAAAAGAACTCCCAGAAAGAGCAAGAAAATGAAAAAAAAGCCTCAAAAAGAACAAAGAGAGGCTAATGGAAGTGCAGGACAACATGAAACATAATAATATCCATATAATAGGAATACCAGAAGGAGAAGAAGAGGAGCAAGGGATAGAAAACCTGTTTGAAAAATTAATGATGGAAAACTTCCCTAGTTTGAGGAGAGAAAATATCACACAAGTCCAGGAAACACAGAGGGTCCCATTCAAGAGGAACCCGAAGACATCCACTCCAAGACACATTGTAATTAAAATGGCAGATATCAAGGACAAAGAGAGACTCTTAAAGGCAGCAAGGGAAAAACAAGAAGTAACATACGAGGGAGCCCCGATAAGGCTAGCAGCTGACTTCTCCACAGAAACACTGCAACCCAGAAGGGAATGGCAAGAAATATTCCAAGTAATGAAAAGCAAAGGCCTGCATACAAGACTACTCTACCCAGCAAGGCTCTCAATTAAAATGGAAGTTGAAATAAGGAGTCTGTCAGACAAAAGAAGGCTAAATGAATATACCTCTACCAAACCAGCACTACAAGATATGCTAAAGGGACTACTTTAAGAAGATGCAAAAAAAGAATGGAGAGAGAGGAACACAAGTACAAAGGGAAAAATGAATAAGTACCTATCAATAATAACCTTAAATGTAAGTGGATTAAATGCTCCAGTCAAAAGACATAGAGTAGCTGAATGGATAAGAAAACATGACCTACACATATGCTGCCTACAAGAGACTCACCCCAGAACAAAAGATCTACACAGACTGAAAGCAAAGGGTTGGAAAAAAATATTCCAAGAAAATGGACAGGAAAAAAAAGCCATGGTAACAATACTTATATCAGACCAAATAGACTTCAAAACAAAGGCCATAGAAAGAGGTACAGAAGGACACTTCATAATACTCAAAGGAAGAATCCATCAAGAAGACATAAACATTATAAAACTATATGTACCCAATATAGGAGTACCCAAATAGATATGGAAAATCCTGGAGGACTTCAAGAAAGCTATGGACAGCAACACACTTATAGTAGGGGATTTTAATACCCCACTGTCAACCATGGATAGATCATTCAAACAAAATATCAATAAGATATTGTGAAACTGAACAACACATTAGATCAAATGATATTAACTGATATTTGTAGAACCTTTCATCACACAGAAGTAAACTACATACTCTTTTCAAAAGCCCAAGGAATATTTTCAAAGATAGACCACATGATAAGGCACAAAACAATCCTCAAGAAATTTAAGAAAATTGAAATCATATCAAGCCTTTTCACAGGCCACAAGGATGAGTGGATCAAAACACTGTGGTACATTTACACAATTGAATACTATGCCACAGAAAGGAAGAAGGCGCTACTACCCTTTGCAACAGTATGGATGGAACTGGAGAGCATTATTCTAAGTGAAATAAGCCAGGCAGTGAAAGACACATACCATATGATCTCACCTATAAGTGGAACCTAATCAACAAAATAAGCAAGCAAAATATAACCAGCAACATTGAAATAAAAAACAAAATGACAGTAACCAGAGGGGAGGAGGGAGGGCAATGACAGGGGAAAGGGAGGGGAAGGGTCATTAAGGAGCATGCATAAAGGACCCATTGACAAAGCCAAATGTGGGAAGGATGGAGGGTTGGAATCGGGGGTGGGTTGGGCAGGGGAAAGTGGTGGCAGGAAAATTTTGACAAAAAAATAAAATAAAATAAAATACATAGGGGGAGGCTAAGAATAGTATAGGAGCCAAAGAGCTGATATGTACAGCCTATGGACATGAACTTAGAGGTGTGGGGATGATGGGATGGGGTGCAGGGCATAGAGGATAAAGGGGGGGGCGTGTCGAATGGGACAACTGCAATAGCATACGCAATAAAATATACAAAAAAAACCCTAATAAATTCAGTTTTTAAACATCGATATAGGACTATTCAAATGATCTATTTCTTCTTTAGTGATGTTTGGTAGTGTCTATATTTAAAAGGAATTACCACAGATATGGCTTAGGCCTTGCCACAAATGGGCATTCTGAAATCAGTTTTGCGTGTCATTTTACCTAGAAACTGAAGGAAAAATAGATGAGTTTAAATGCCATGAAACAGAATTTGAGAGAGAAAGTCAAACTCTTTTGCTTATGGGCTTTGACTAAGGCCAAACTATTTGCATTGGAACTTGAACTTTGACTGTGACATATAATGCTTTAGTTGTTTTCTTTCCAGCATGCTACTTTTAAAAGTCTGTTCCCTAGCCTACTTGACTAGTTTGACTAGGTTCTATTTTATGCATATAAAAAGGAATTAGGGCCGTTTCTCTTAATTTTAGAAGTGCAGGCATATGTGACAAGTTGAATTGTCTTGCTCACCCTGCAAGCAAAATTAGAATTAACTTTTGGAAGAATTTACAACTTAAATTTGCAGCCATAAAATTAGGTAAAAGTATTATGCTGTTCTTGGCAAATAAAGACAGAGATCTTAGTCTGCTATTTACTGGGTTTTGTACTTGGATGGAGGGGGTTTTTATCATTTTTATTCTTCTCATGAGGGATGGATTTGCTATGAGCCTTTCTATTTTTGTGGTTTATTGCTCCATCCCAGGTCATCTTTCCTTGTCTCTGAGCAAAGCAAAACATCTTTAGCCTCACCTACATCATTAGATCTTAGAGACCATCTATATCATGAGCTAAATATCTAGCTAACTATGATCTTTATGGAAACAACCTATATTTGTTTCCCATTCTGTCTTCGTATAGTTACTACTGCTGGTGAACTCCACATGGATTCACTGTCCATATCAACTGAGCATTTGTTAGAATCCCTCCCCCTATTACGAAAGACAGAAAGGGCAGTGTCCTTGATTATTTGAATTCAGTAACAGATGAGACAGTCTGTCAAGATATTCCCAACAAATTGTAGCCTATCCTGGAAGTGTAATCCTTCCTATTCCTCTAGGTTCAACTTGAGAACTTATCAAGTCTTCCATCCTAACTTAGACTCCTAACTAGAAACTCTAAAGGATTTTGTTTTCAACTTGAGAAGGTTTTTTGAAGGCATTACATAAAGTCTAGTAGCAACCGTAGAAACTCAGAAAGTAGAATGATATGCAGCCCCACCATGCATTACACAGCCAAGGAAACTGAGGCTCAGGCTAACCACTCAAAATAATCTTGTATATTTTTATTATAAAACTGTCATCAAAATTCCTCTGAAGTAGTCAAAAGGGAGGGTTTTAGAGTAGACAATGAATATCATAATGAAACATAAGTGGTATTTTTGGAAGAGTGGAGGTGACATTTAAGAAAGGTTCTATGAATATATCATAAATGAAAAAAAGAAAAAGAAAGGATGTGTCTAGGGTTTTTAGAGAAATGGCTGGGTCATGAAATGCAAACCAGTAAAATTGAATAGCTGAAAAATAGACCTCTATAAGTAGAATATTGGAGGTGATAGGTGGGTCTTCAATGGTAGGTAAAGCCTGATTTAGAGGGGCTATTAAATGTTCTTAAAAGAACTTCTCAGTTCTTTTGATTATAGTTATCTCCTTCACTAAGCTTTAAGTTCCTTGAGTACAAGAAATGTGTTCTAAATATTTGCCTTTTTTTCATAGTACCCAACATAGTGCCTTTATACTTCACAGCTGTGTGTTAAAGATTGTCTTCAAAATGGTAGAGTGAACTTGTTGTGAGAAAGCCCTGGTTCTCGTCTTGCCCCTTTCTGGTCATGTCCCCTCTATTTAAATATGTTTTAGATCCCATTCACTTCTCCCCATCAAACTGCCATAGTCCTTGTTCAGGCTATTACCTTCTCTCACTGCAACAATCCCCTTATCGGTCTCCCACCTCTCTACCATACATACTGCCACTAGAAACAAATATTTTCTAAAATATCAATGTGATCACGTTATCCCCTGCTTAAAATTATTCAATGACTTCCTGTTGCTGTGAGGATAAAAACCAACCTCCCTAACTTGGCCTACAAGATTATGCATGAGCAGGTCTTTGTCTGCTTATACAATTATCATCTCATGTCACTTTCCCATTTACTTTCATTTTTTAGTCACTCTAGCTTTCTTTCCATTTCTCCTATTTGCCATGCTCTCACTCACCACAGGACATGTGCATATATTGCTCCCTCTGCATGGAAGATTCTCTACCTCACTCCCATCTATTAACATAGTTGATGCTTTCTCATTCTTCAGATCTCATTTTTTAAACTATTTATTTATTTATTTTTAAAGGGAGGGGAAGGGAGGGAGAAAGAGAGGGAGAGAAACATCAATGTGTGGTTGCCTCTCATGTACTGCCTTCTGGGGACCTGGCCTGCAACCCAGGCATGTGCCCTGGTTGGGAATCAAACCAGCGACCCTTTGGTTCACAGGCCAGCGCTCAATCCACTGAGCCACAGCAGCCCGGGAAGATCTCATTTTAACAATACTTTCTTACATAAACCTCCTCTGATCCCACCAAGGAGGCCAAGTGCCTCTGTTTATGTTTTCATATCCTTCTATCAGTCAACTTTGTATTACACAGCATAATTATAGTTAAAAGATTATTATTTATTTTTCTAATGCCTTTCTTATTTACAAGAATATAAAGCAGGGGATCTAGTTTATCTTATTTAACAGTCTACTTTCAGGGTATAATCCAGTGCCTGGCATAGAGTGGGAGCTCAATAAATATTTGTTGAATGAAGAATTAATGTTTATACCTTAATGACTTAAACATTGTAAACTTTCATAGCACCCTGTTTTTCTCCATCACACTTTTCACAATTATTATTCTTTAAATATTTCTATATTTATCCATATCTCATATGAAAATGTAAGCTCCATGATGGTTTATACTTTTTAATTGAATTATAATATGCATACAATAAAATATACTGACTATAATTGTATAGTTTGATGAGTTTTGACAAGTGTATATATTCATAAACATCACCCCCAAACAAGATAATAATATATCCATCATTCCAGAAAACTCCCTTATACCCCTAGTCAACCTCACCCCCCACCCCTGGGGAAACCACTATTCTGATTTCTATCATCATGTATTCACTTTGCTTATTCTAGAGCATATATAAGTGGACTCATACTGAATATGCTCTTAATGTTTCTAGCTTGTTTCACTCAACATAATGTCTATGAGCTTCATTTGCTAGTTACATATATCAATAATTTGTTCATTTTTTTATTCCTGAATGCTATCCCACTGTACAAATATACCACAACTTGTTTATCCACTCACCTAATGATGGAAATTTAGGCTCTTTTCACTTTGGGTTTATTATGAATAAAGTTGTTATGAATATTCCTGTACAGGTCATATTCAATTTTTTTATCATCATACCCCAGCACATAGAACAGTGCCTGGTATACAGTAGGCACTACATAAATATTTGTTGATAAAATGAATGACTCTAATTATTACAATGTTAGTTATGCATACCTTCCCCTACTGCTTTGGAAAGCATATTAGAATACAAATGAGTAAGAGTGACACAATTACAGAAAGAAACTTGAATGCCTTCTTAATTTTTTAAAAAGTTACAGAATTTGAACTTTCATTATTATTACTAGCAATTACTTTTGAATCACCTCAAACTAAACTTGTCACATGTGTGATGGTGCCAGCTGTAAGGTTTCCAGTAAAAATATAGGTCACCATGATAAATCTGAATTTCAGATGCACAACTGAAAGAGATTTTTTAGTATAAATATATCCCAGACATTGCATGGCACATATTTATGCTAATTTGGGACATACTTGTGCTAAAAAGTTCATTGTTCTCTGAAATTTATATTCAACTTGGCATCCTGAATTTTTATTTGCTAAATCTGTTCACCCCAACTAAGTGTGAACTTAGTCCTCTGGTCCTCAGGCCCCTTCTAGCCTTAAAATATAAAGATTCCTCACTTGCTCCAGTGACTGACCCTAGAAATTGCTGTTCTGTCATATCTGTTCATTAGGTACTAACTGGCAAAGGAAAAGGGGACATCTATTTTAAGAGTATTATGAGAAACATTTAGTTTGTCTATTTGTGTGTTAAGTATTTGCTTGGTGAATTCACTTTAAGGTCTAACTGGACAGTGCATCCCCTTCAGCCCCGGTTCATTCTGGCTGGCCAGGGCTTTACCAAATGAAATCTAGCATGCCTGTTTCTTTCCCCAACCCCTGGCCAGTTGTGTTTGTGTATGTGTGTCAACACAGTCAGATAGATGTTGGAGGGAAATACCTTCCTGAACTATTCAGCAATGTTCGGTATCAGCTTCATCCTTAAAGGAAAGTGTGGGTAACAAGTTCCGCCTGGTAGGAACAAGCTCCCATAGATCACTCACTTCTCCTCTGAGATCCTTTAATTCATAAACTTATAGGGAGCTGTTCTTAAAAGGTAAATGCTCATTAAATATGTGCATATGTTTAAATTTCAATGGACAGGTTTTTGTTTTAGAATTGCTCAAAGTAAAACCAGACTCTCTGTATTATTAGCACAAATTTCAGAAACCTAGGATGATACTAAAGGGGACCTGACTTAGTGGAAAAGTACTAAGATTTAGAGTTAAACCTGGGTTTAAATTTGTGCCACTCCCTAGCTGTCTGACCTGGGATAGGCAAACTCTTAAAACCCTCTAAACTTCATCTTCCTCATCTGTGAAATAATGTTGGTAATAGCATCTATCTCACAGTGCAGTTGGGTCAGTTCTTTGAGGTAACGAAAATGAAGTACTTAGCCAGGCACATTGCAGATGTTCAATAAGTGGTAGCCATTATTGTGAATGTGGGTCTCAGGAATAGGCCTCTAGCCAAAGAGACCTCTCTGGGTTTCTGGATCCTGAGGCCACCGGCAGGGAATAAAGGTTATTAAAGTAAACTTCAACGTGTTGTATTATATTTCCCATTTAGAGGTTTAGTTGTGCACTGAAAAGAGAAGAACTGAATTTTTGCTTTGTCACTTAGCTAGCAAGTGACACACATTCTCTAAGACTCGGGTTTTCTTTTTAAATCTGGAAAAGGGACATAAAATTCTTCCTTTATCTGTTTCAAAAGTATGAGAGTCATCTATGAAGCTTGCTCAGAAAGTGTACAAACAGTATAAGTAATATTGTAAAGTCAGTAAAACAATGTTGATTTTTAAAAAGGCACCTCTCTTGACACTCCTATTTTCCTGACTTCTTAATTTCAGGGAAATTCCTGGAAGTAGCAGCAGTGGGTCTAGTGGGAAAAAAAAGAAGTGGAGAGTGAGGATACCTGGTTTCTTATCCTAACTCTGATATTTAACTTCTTACATTGAGGAAGTCACTAACAGCTTAACCTCCATTTTTTCATCTTTAAAATATGTGTCAGTCATTGGGTAAGCACCTATTAGGTACCTGCAGGCACGGTACCTAATAAGTGCTATAATTATAAATAATATCATCTAACATAAAATACATTGAGCATACTAAATGTGACAATAATTTTATGAGGGGTACTTCTCTAACCCCACAACATACTAGGAATTTAAAATAGCCTTATCCCTATTTTAGAGTTGAGGAAATTGAGGCTTAGAGGGTTTAAACTGATTTGCCTTTTGGTGAATAAATTAGGTCTTAGAGGAACTTACTGTCTAGGAGGGTAGGTGAAGGTATAATGAAATTATTGTAATATCGCATATATCGCTATACATACACATACACCTACAATACCTATTTCAGGTTTGTGGTAGAAGAACAAATGAGATCTGGTATGAAAGGTGTTTTAAAGAAACCTGATTAAAACAAATAGTTTTGTTATGTTGAAATGAGCATCCATTTCAACAACAACTTACTGAGCTAATTCAAGAAGTACTTATATTCAAAGGACTGTCTTGTTTTGCACTAAATAGCATATTAACAGACACTAGCCTCTTTATAGCACCACATCTTCTTTCTCCTGAGACCTGTTTATACCTTAATGACTTAAACATTAATTCTAAAATCCATACATTTCTTCAACCTCAACAGAATCAATCATTCATTGATTCTATGACCTTTTAAAAATTTCGACCCAGCAATCCCACTTCTGATAATATATCTAAAGAAGCCCAAAACACTAATTCAAAACAACAAAAGCACCCCTATGTTCATTGCAGCATTATTTACAATTGCCCAGATGTGGAAGCAGCCCCAGTGTCCATCAGTAGATGAGTGGATAAAATAAATGTGGGACATTTACACAATGGAATACTACTCAGCCGTAAAAAATGAAAAAATACCCTTTGCAACAGCATGGATGGGCCTGGAGAACATTATGCTAAGTGAAATAAGCCAGACAGAGAAAGACAAATAACATATGATTTCACTGATATGTGGAATCTAATGAACAAGCCAAACTAACAAGGAAAATGGGGACAGACTCATAAATGGAGAGCAGGATGACAGCTAGTGGGGGTGCAGAGAGTGGGGTGGAGGGATTGAGCAAAAAAGAAAAAGGACTCCTGGACAGGGACAACAGTGTGGTGATTGTGGGGGGTGGGGCTATAGGGGGAGTAAGTGGTAATGTTACTGAAGAGCAATTGGGGTCTTGCTGCATGATACCACCCTCTAGGCAAAATTGCAGAGGCAAAGGTTTGGTGATAAAGGAAAGGAGTTTTATTCAAAAGCTTCACAATTTTTGAATAATAGCTTCCCATGTGCATTAGTCACTTAGGCCTATCAATTAAAGATAAACTCTTTAACTCTTTAGATACAGCTTTAATCACTTAAACCTATCAATTCAGGGTAAACTCTTTAACACTTGAGTTCTATCATTCCCCCTATTAGTTTTTAATTATCTTACTTCTGTGGGATTAGTTTACACACTAAAACAACATAAAATACAAAAGCTACACAGTTTTGAAAGAATGGCTGGCTTCTGCCTCAGAGGTCACCCCTCTAGAACACCCAAAGAATAACCCTGCCACCCACTGCAAGGCCAGCCTTATCCTAAACTGCACCTGGAGTTCCTTCCCATCCAAAATACCATCTGTTGGGAAAGGCAGGCAGCTGCTGCATGATCAGCCAGGCATCCTCGAGGGAGAGTCAGCGAGTGTGTCCTAGAGCCAGCGAGCCTGAGAGCCAGCCCCCTTTTTACTTCCCTGTGCTCTGGAGGCATTCAGATTCTCAGCCAACCCTGTACTAGACGGTTTACCATTGCCTCGGCAAACTCTTCCTACGGCCCCCCCTACTCCTCCCCAGTGATCTGATCAGATCTCTCTGTATCAGTAATAAAAAATATATAATAAAGATTAAATCAAAGCTTTTTCTTAATTTTTTTCAATTACAGTTTATATTCAATATTATTTTGTATTAGCTTCAGGTGTATAGCATAGTGGTTAGGCAATTGTATACTTTACAAAATGTTCCCATGATATTTCCATTAACCAACTGGCTCCATACATAGTTATTACAATATTATCGACTATATTTCCTATATTTTATTTTACATCCCTATGATTATTTTGTGATAGGCACAGCAATCTTGAGAAAGATGAACACAAATTTGGTGGAATCATCGAAATACCTGATATCAAAATATACTACAAGGCCTTAGTAATCAAAACAGCAAGATAGTGGCATAAATACAGACACATAGATCAATGGAACAGAATAGAGAGTCTGGAAATAAGCCCATGTCTATATGGTCAATTAACATTTGACAAGAGAGGCAAGAACATAAAATAGGATAAAGACAGTCTGTTCACTAAGTGGTGTTGGGAAAATTAGACAGATACATTCAAAAAAAGAGACTAGACCACCTCCTTACACCATATAAAATAATGAACTCAATGGATTAACGACTTAAATGTAAGTCTAGATACCATAAAAATTCTAGAAGAAAACATTGGCAATAAAATCTCAGACATTTCTCTTAGTAATATTTTTTTTCTGATAGAGCTCCTAGGGAAACAGAAACAAAAGAAAAAATAAACAAATAGGATTATATCAAACTAAAAATTTTTGCACATCAAAGGAAACCATCAATGAAGTGAAAAGATAACCCACTGAATGGTAGAACAAATTCGCTAATGATACATCTGATAAGGGGTTCATATGAAAAAATATATACAATATATTTACACAATAGCATACTACTTCACTTTAAAAAAAAAAAAAGAAAGAAAGGAAATCTTACCCTTTGCAGCAGCATGAATGAGTCTGGAGAGCATTATGATAAGCGAAATAAGCCAGTCATAGAAAGACATGTGCCACACAATTTCACTCATATATGGAATCTGATGAACAAAATAAACAAGCAAAACAGAGAAAGATTTATCGATAGGGAGCATGCTGACAGCTGTTGGGAGGGGCTCAGTAGGGGTGGAGGGATTGAGCAAAAGAAAAAACTCGGGGACATGGACAACAGTGTGGTGGTTGCTGCAGGGAGGGGTTTGGGGAGGTGGAGGAGTGTGTAGGAGGGTTTAATGGTGATGGACAGAGACTTGATGTGGGGTGGTCAACACAAAATACAGTGTACAAATGTGTAATGGAACTGTGCACCTGAAACCTGTATAATTAGGTTAACTAGTGTCACCCCAATAAATTCAATAAAAAGAAAAAATTTATAAAGAACTTACACTACTCAACACCAAAACCCAAACAATCCAATTAAAAAATGGGCAAAGGATCTGCTACCTTTTTTTTTTTAACTGCCTGTTACCCACTGCCTGTGCTCAGTTTCCTCTTTAGGAAGCCTAAACTCAGTGGTTCATCATCATAATTGTTTTTTTTTTCCATATACCTTTGAGATACCCTTGCCCCTCTTTTCCTTAACCATACTCACCTAGCAGAACCCAACCCTGATTAAACCCAATCCTTCCACCAATGTGCATTTCTACCCACATGGCTGAACAAGGCTAAAAGAAACCTCACAATGTTTGTAACCAGTGTTCCTTTAAATTCATGACCATTACCCTCAAGTGGACCCTTGATGTTCCTTGCGGTCCTACCAAATTTCCCTAGTTTTTCTTCCTGAATTTGCTCAGGTCCAGATCACCACATCACTAAGTTCTTTGGTGTGTTCTCATACTCCATCTTACTTGACTTAACAAATTAGCACAATTTATCACTCTTTTCTCCTAGAAATACTTTCTTCACTTGCCTCCGAGCTTCCCTCTCTATGTTGGCTCTCTCCCTACCACAATGGCTGATCCTCTGGTACTCCTCCTGTTCTCTTAACATTTAAGTGCCTCAGTGCTCAATTCCAGAGTGTCTTCTTTTTCCTTTATCTACATTTACCCCCTTCATTATCTCATCTAGTCTTGTAGGTTTATTTACATGGCAGTGGTGGCAAAGATGGTGCTCGCCAAATAGTCCTGTTGTCTTCTACTTCCCATACTGTTAAGTTGCCCAGTGTGTGTAGTTCTTGTTAAGAGGCATATAAACACACTCAGGGGCAATTAAGAGCAAGTACTGGCATCTGAGGTACAGTTGCTAAGCAAAAGCAGCTTGTAAATCCAAGTCACCTTTGGAAGAAAGCCACTAAGGAGAGCTGCCTATCCTCATTGGTTTGTGACAAGAACAAAAAATATACCTCAGTTGTGTTGAACAATTGAGATTTTGGTGTTTGTTACCACAGCATAGTTGAGTCTGTATCAACTAAGGCATCACATGTATATCTCCGAGCTAGACATTTCCCTTGAGCTCCAGACTACCATAGACAGCTATGTACTCAATTTCTCCACTTACATATATAATAGACATCTTAAAACCAGAATTCCTGATACTTCCCAAGCCAGCTCCTCCAACAGTTTTGTCCATCTGAATAAATGACAATGCCATCTTTCTAGTTGCCATAGTACAGAAACTTTGGAGTCATATTTGACTTCTTTTAATCACACCCCTTATCAAATCCATCAGCAATTCCTAGCAGCTCTAACTTTAGAACATATCCATAATCCTCTCACTTTTGCCAGTCTGTACAACTGCCCCTCTGGTTCAAGTCATCACCCCTCTTTTTCTGAATTATCATGACAGTCTCCTAGATGGCCTTCATGCTTCTACCCTTGACCCACTGCATTTCAAATACCACCTACAGTGACCCACCTTAAAAAGTAAATCTGTAGATTTCACTCCTATGTTGCAAACAATTCAATGTTTTTCCAAAGTCAAGTTTCTTACAGTGGTCTATAAAATCTTATATGACCTTGACCATGCTATATCTCTGACTTCATCATCAAACTTAATCCCCTTATACTCCATTCCAGCACTCTGGCCTCTTTGCTACTCAGCCAACACATGAAGTATGTTTCCTCATTTACTGCCTTTGATCTTAGTTTTCCCTTTGTCTGGAACTTTCCCCACATTACTGCAGAGCTTGATCACTCACAGACATTCTCAAACTTTACTGTGCATAACAATCACCTGAAGGGCTTGTTAAAACAGATCTCTGGGCTCCATTCTAAAGTTTATGGTTGAGGAGCAATTATTTACATTTATAACAAGTTTTCAGGGCTGACATCAGCCCAAGGTCCATTGCTTTGAGAAGCACTGTTTTCTGCTCAAAAGTCACCTTATGAGCAAAGCCTCCCCATTACCCTAATAAAATAACAACCTGACCCCAACATTTTTGTATGCCCCTTAACCTGCTATACTTTCCTCCATAACACATATCATGTAACAAATATGGATGTAATATTTTGTTTACTGTGTGTCTTTCCTTCTTGATTGTAAATGCCATGAGAGCAGTGATTTGGTTTCATTTGTGGCTGTATGATATAGGCTGTATCTCCTATGAGTAGCACAGTGCCTAGCACATAGTAGGTGCTTAATAAACATTTGTTGTGTGAATGATCAAAATAAAATGTTGTACAGCAAGCTTTTTGTGACCCAAGATTCTGGAAAAATTGCTCACAAGGATAGCTCACCTTTGCCAACCATTCAATCACTCCAGCTAAGCTGGCCTTATATTTCATCTCCCGCTTCCTGGGTTACCTTTTGAGTTATTATCACCCTGCTACTGCTCATGCCAGAAAGTACTGGCGATGTGTGGAAAAGCATACTAGTTTGTAGAAGGGATACTGTGAGTTAGCTCTATTTCAGGAAACCAAAAGGAGAGGGAGAATCCCAAGTGGGGCTGGTCTAACACTGGAAATCAATTGTTCTGAGAGCAATTATTTCGCATCCCTTTACTCATCACCTGCTTGTGCAAGGGAAACAAAGAAGAATTTTTAAAAGACATTTCCAGTCTGATGGCAGAACCAAATAGATGGAGTCAAATATGGCAATGTACAATTAGCAGAAGAGAGAGAATGCCCTCCTTCTTGTGCCCAAAATTGCTGAGAGGGAAAAACTGTGCAGGCTGGGGGGGTCTTCACCAAGAGTATGATGATTGAGCTGGGCTTAGAAGAATGAATAGAAATTAGGTTTGCGGTGTTGTGGGAAATGGCAAAAGGAGGTAGGAAAGGAATTGAATACAAAAGAACCAGCATCAGCAAAATGAGAGATGTGTGCAATACTGGTGATATTAAAAATATTTAACAATCGGTTATACTGAGACATCAACAAATCCAAATATTATACTAACCAAGTACAGTGGACATCATCCACAAACAAACTGACATACGAAGAAACCAGTTAACAAGCCCTTCAGGTGATTGTTACATACAAACTTAATTATCAGCTCCAAAGAGAGACTAGGGTCTTAGTATTACAGAAATGCTGAGTGGTATGTCATGGCTGATATTAACATAATAATAGCTGACACTGAGTGCTTACTCTGAGCCAGGCACTGTGCTTTGCATGCTTTATCTTATAGAATACTCCATTCAGTACCTATACAGTAAATACTATTGCCATCCAAATTTTTCAGATTGAAAATTGGGTATCAAAGATATTAAGTCATTTGCCAAGGATCACCCAGCTCAGGAATATTAGAGCTGGGCTTTAAACCTATACAGACTGACTCAAGGGTTTACATGCTTTACTAACATACATTGCCTCAGTAAAGACTAGAACATAGTTTGCTTCTAACATTGTGGCGATATAAAAAGAGGTAAAATAGATTGACCTTTCCATTATAGACATTATTATTTGGTTGAAAAAACAAGACTCTCAGCCATGCAACTGAAGGGACATTGAGAGGACTGCCTACAGGAACACATGACACTTGCCCAGTGAGTGAGACATATAATGTGTGCTGTGTCTTTTCACTGACCTGGAGTGATCATGGAAGAAATGGGAGTTGAGTTTGGCCTTGAGAGATATGGAATAGTATAAAGAATATAGAATTAGGGTTAGCGGTGCTAAGGTCCACTAGCTAGCAGTGTGACTTAGGCCAGAGTAATTTCCTTCAGTGTTCTCTTCTGTAAAATGGGTGATTTGGATTATACTAGTGGTTCTCAACAGATGTACCCTAACCCCATGAGGTATTTCATAAATTATGAGGGCATTTTTTGTTTTTCAAAATGATTGGGTGAGGCTCTGAGGAAGGGACCAGGAATGATAGGAGTTCTGTACACTACAAAGAATTGTCCTGCATCCTGCCCTACACTTAGAAGACCTCTGGACATTTATGGAGGTGAAAACTGTTTATCTGAAACTCAAATGTGGTTATCTAGAACATAACCATATTTTACATATTGAAATACATTTTTCATGGCCTTATTATTATTGATTAAAACTATGCTATTAATAAAGAAAAGATTGAACTATTTTCTCAGGATTTTATAATGAGTTATTCACCATTTCAGAGAAACACCACACTAAAAGCAACTTTCATTCTGCTTCAGCAGGCTGTTACATTCATCGTGATTCTGCATTGAGCTGCTAGCTTCTGACAATTTCATAATATCTTCTAATATAACCATGTCTAATCATGTACATATTAAAATATGTATTGTTTCATTATAAATGACTTTTGTTTTTTCTTTGCAATACAATTATGGCATAATATGTATGTTTTAAATTATCACATTTTTATTATAACTTACTCATAAATTTCTTCTCAGGATAGCAAGAAAGAATAATAAATACTTATAATAAAAATAGTGTGCTGGTCTGATAAAGAACCACTGTATTATTGGCCCCAGCTGGGTACCTCAGTTAATGAAAGCATCATCCCAATAGGCCAGGTTCGATACCTGGTCAGGGCACATACAAGAATCAACCAATGAATGCATATATAAGTGGAACAACAAATCAGTGTTTCTCTCTATATCTCAAATCAATCAGTCAATCAATCAATAAAAAGAACCACTATATTAGATAATCTCTCAGGGCATTTCCACTTCTAACTTTTGTGGGTATAGTAAGGAGGGGTTGGATTTTCAGAGAAACGGGGAGAGTATTCCAGTGAAGGAATGACATCACTTTCATGGCCTGATTAAGCAGGGGTTGGAGTGGCCCCAGGCAAACCAAGTTACAGCAGAAACTTCCTCAGGGCCTGGTCTTGTCATGTCCCCTGGAAGCCACTCCTTTTATGTCTTCCTCCTCACTGTAATTGAAGACTCTTGGGGGAACTGCCAGAGCTAGCATTACAGGAAATTGCTCATGGTCAGAAGAGATTTCTCTGGTTACTTTCCTTAGTGACAGAGGACAGTGATGGCCTCCTGTCTGTTAGATGAATGTCTTTGCCTTTTTTTCTCCTGCCAAGTTCCCAAGAAACCATAAGTTCGGTTCCTTACATTTTTGTTCAGCTCCTGTTATTGGGAGTTTTTCCCCTGCCTAATTCAGCTCTCTTACCTCAGGCCTTCTTGCTCCATGCTAGAGATCTGGAAACTTTTGGTTCACAATAGTCAGATGTTATGAGACACTCAAAAATCATTGTTTGTAAGTAGTCCATAGCTCCAAACAGATACCACTTCAACTTTGGCAATGACTGGTCAGTACTCTCTGTTTGAAGAGGATGGCTTTTATCATTTAGTAACATAGTGGCTTTTTCTTCTTACTAATTATATGTGCTCATTGAAGACTGTTTGGAAAGTACAGAAACATTTGGAAAAGCAAATACAAATACAAATTATTCATTATCTTAAGAAATGTAATACTCGACATTAGACAAAATTACAACATAGGTGAAGGTTAAATTCAATGCTACTCTGTCTCTCTTCTCTTCCTCCTCCCATAGTGGTTCTTGATCTCATGCCTATATAAACTTGCCTGCCCTATATCCCATAAAATGGAAGAAAAGCTGCAAAGTGTACAATAGCACTTACCATGTCAAAACCATATAAGAGAGATAAAATATCTCATATCAGGAAGGTGTTTGGAATCTAAAATAGCAATATTTTGTCATAGCTCTGCCATCACTATCCTATTACTGAGGTGTTGCGGTGATAAAGTGTTATAGGAATGTCTAAAGAGATAAGAGACCATCTGAGAAATTCACAATGCTCTCTGGGAATTAGGAAAAGGCTCACAGTACAAAGAGACAAGAATGATTAAGTGTGAGGCTGGCTCATAAATACGCTTTTCTCTTTTGTAAAAAACCTGCCGACATTAAACAAAAAAGTTAGATGATACTAAATCCATCCCAGAGATAAAGTTCTTATTACAGATAATAGTTAGAATTTATGTTTTACTTTTTTTTCCAAGGTGGATAGGGTCACAATGGCAGTTTCCTCATTTTTTATTCTTCACATTAAGGGTCCAGTAGACAAAGGACTTAGAAAACACTAAGGCATAAGGGTCAAGGTCAAGACTTTGGAGTTAGTCAAACCTGGGTTCAAATTCCAGCTCCTTTTATGTGGTCATCAAATATTCTCTATGTGCCATCCACTGTTTTAGACATTGGGGATACAATGTTGGACAACACAGATAAGGTGCCCACTAACATGGAACTTACATTCTACTGGGGGGATGCAGAATGTTTAATGTGGTAAAGATAACCTAGTGATATGATTGGAAGTAACTGGGGGCTACCTTAGGTTGAGTGGTCAGGACTAAAGTGAGACCTGCACAAAGAAGCGAGCAATAAGAAACATCTAAGGGAAGAACATTTTAGGCAGAAGTAACAGCTAGGGCAAGGGCCCTGAGGCAGAAACAGACTTAAGTTTTTAAAGAATAGAATGAATACCATTGAGATTGAAGCAGGGTGAGCAAGGGAGAGAGTGAGGAGATGAGATCGGAGAGGGTCAGCACATGTCAGGTCATGTGGGGACCTTGTAGAAATTCAGCTAATCATCATCATCAGAATAATAAAGCAGAGAAGAAAAAAAGAAGTTGAAGAGTTTGAGGGATACTTTACAATACCACCTGAGGAATTTGGATCTGACTAACTGGGTACAGTGGTGTCACTGTAAGGTTTGAATGGTGTGTTAAAAGTGGAGCCTCAAGGGAACAATTCTAAGAGCAGAGTACAGGATGCTCATTTTTATCTATCACTATATTTCTGGCACTTGAATTTTCTCAAGTTCTCTGTTACATCTACTGCTTTCTCAATGAGGGCGAATACGTAAGTCCAGTGGGGCACAGGGATATGTCAAGGGTCCTCCTTCGAGCCCCATGTAAAAAAAGTCACTTGTATTTTGTGACTAGAATTTCTACCAATAAGTGGGTATCTAAGCCATATGATGGCTGCCAAACTGGCTATTTAGTGAGGTATAAAACTGACCTAAAAGGGTATAAGCTTAAGATGACTTTTAATTTTATGTGTCTCCTGACACCATCGAGTGAGATGATTAAAGACACTCAAAATTTACTTGGTTAGGAGAACTGTGGCTAAGGGTTAAGTTGCTTAGGGTAACATCGCTTCTGGGTTCACATGGTTTACTAACTTCCTTTTTTTTTTTTAATAGGGAGAGAAGAAATCGTATGGAAAGCCATGTGGAGGTCAAGACTGCAGTGGGGGCTGTAAATGCTTTCCTGAGAAAGGAATTAGAGTAAGTTGCTTCTTTCATTGTTGAAAGACAAATAGTAACAGGAACTATTATCTAAAGTATCTGTGTTTTTTTTAAGAATTGTACTGCTTAGAATTTCCTCTTATGACCTTGTGGACCAAGCAAAGTGATGGGGACCAGCTAGAAGGAGCTTTGCTAACTAATAGGCAGAACTAAATTGATCAAAATCTCTGAGGGTCCAGGAAGAGGTTTCCTTCATTGACTTAATGCCAATGTTTCCTCAAGGTTTTATTTGGAGTACTTACAAAGGCCAGTTAGGCTGTACAGAGCCATATTATGATACATTTGCAGATATGTGTAAATTGTCATAGCTCACTTATATTCAGGTGGTTCTTCCCTATTACTCTGGGGATCAAGTGGTCCAATTTCTATCTACAGAGTAGGGATGGAACTCGTCCAATATTGAGAGTACAGGGTATCCATAAAGCCCAAAAATATGGGTGAGTATATATAAAGAGTGATTTAAAGATATTTTATTAAAATATAGCATATGTTTAAAATATTAGGTGATAATATTCAATGTAGTGTCCCCTATTAACAATGTACAGTTCAAATTGTGAAAATTGCAATGAATACAATGCATTAATGCAGCATTTCCATCAATCCTTGTATACGAATATGTGATGCATTACGCCAGATGACTTGTATCTCTGATTTTCACTGAATAAACCTGCATCTTTAGTATAAATCAGAAAAGTATTTAAGGGCACTCAATCTATTAAATAAATAAATAAATAAATAATATAAATAAATATTTCCAGACTTTATGGACACACTGTAGAACTGAGATTTTCCAACTTCCAACACTGTATTTGCACTCTCAGACCACTCAAACAAGCTTAAGAGCTTTCACGGTCTAAGGAAGGTTGCATAAACAGGTCAACAAAATCCTCAAAAACATGGCCAAACAGGGAACAGAGTGAGCGCTCTACCTTCTCTTTCATCATATTCCATTTGCAGTAAAGTGAAATGTCAAACTATGGTAAAATTTGGAAAAGAGAATAAAAAGCCATCTCCCCATGTAAAAAAACTAGACCATTTTACATTAAAGGCATAGATTTAAAGAATCACAAAATACCAGAAAAGGAAGGTATCTTAGTGAGCTTCTAATCTTATCACTGATTATCACAGACAATCAGAAAAAGAAAATGGCTTCCCAGGATCACACAGCAAATTGATGACGAATTTGAGTTATTACCTGGGTCCTTTGATTTCTCTCCTATTTACTTTACCCACTGCTGTCTCCCAGGTAAGTCAGGTTCACTGTAGCCACCAAGATCCATGCCCTTGCCTCTCATCTACAACCAGAAAACAGTTTAGAAAAAACAATTCGACAATAAATATATGAACACATTCTTTTTTAAATTAAATTTATTGGGGTGGCATTGGTTAATAATATCATATAGGTTTCAAGTGTACATTTCTATATTTCATCTGTATAGAGGTAGGCAAAAATAGGTTTACAGTTGTGAGTATGTAAAACACAGAGTTTATTCTTGTATTATTTATTATTTTATTATTTATTTGTATTATAACTATAAACCTACTTTTGGCAACCCCTGTATATTGCATTGTGTGCCCACCACCCAAAGTCAAATCATCTACAGCAAGCAATGAAGACAATGTAGAATTCTTCCCTTGATGTTCTCTCAGTCACATTATCTTTCTGGTCTTTTTCTGTGCATAGGCAGAGATGTGTACAAATATGTATAAAAAGTTTCATTTTATGTTTTTGCTTCAAAATATAATCATATATATATATATATATATATATATATATATATATATATATATAGTCTTGCCTTATTTGGTTTTGTTTTTGTTGTTCTAAATATGTCTTTAAGATCTCCATCCCATATTTTAGCCCAGCCATTCCATTTTTATGAACACTTGGGATGTTTTAAAGTTCTTATTTTTTTAAAAAATGGTACTGCTACAGTGGAAATCCTTGAACAGGTCACGTTGTGTGCATCTCCATCATAGGTACTAAGGATCAGAATTACCAGATACAAGTGCAATAGGCATTTTTAATTTTCAAAGCTAGTGCTCAATTACCCCACAAAAGCATCTATTCCAATTTCTTTACCCTCGAATCAGCATTGTATAAGAGTGCTCATGTTTACACACCCTTGCCAGCACTTGATGTTCTTGCTAATATGGGTGAATATTATTTCAATTCCCAGACTACATGTGAGTTTAACCATCTTTTTGCATATTCATTGCACGTTTGTGTTTCTTCAGTGAATTTCCTGGACACATCCTGTACCCACTTTACTAAGGGATGATTCTCACTGACTTACTTTACATCTGCAAAGATATGGCAAATAAAAATGACCCAAGTGGTAGCACATGAGATTTGAAGTTTGACACAAAGGGCAATTCCAGATTGGTTGTGGGGGCAGGGAGCAGTTGGTCAGATCCCACAGCCAGGGAAGTGGGAAGCACCTCTGGACTGCTTGTTGGGTTCAGGAGCCTTTAAAAGTAGAAAATTTTAATATATATCTGAATGAAGGTTAGTCCTACACCAGCAAACATGCCTGCAATGACGTGCTTGTTTAACCCCTGGCCGAGAGTTAAAACTTTGAAAATGGAAGAGAATAGATTTCATCTGTGAGGAACCCTCATTTGGGTTCCAAACATCTGGAGCCTAAAGTCTGGCTTCTTCTTTGACAACATGAGTGGTTGAAGGGGCACAGGATGGGGGAAAATAAAATGTCACCACACAATTTTATCTTCAATATTTAAAAGACTCAGAGTCCACATATTTAAACATGTTTCCAAAAGTTTATTTGTGAGTCTGAAGTTTCTGGGAACATTTGCCAAGGTTAGTGAACCAGACCAAGCTGGATTTCATGAGTCAAGAGCAGGGACATCCTATTTCTCAAGTAGATCAGGAGGTCAGTGCTCATGCAGCAGATCCTGTGAGCACAGATGCTTGAAGCTGCCTGCAGCACCAGGTCCCTTTTTATTATCCTCTCTAACCCCCTACATTCCCAGGGCCAAGCAGGGTTGTTTAAACTGGCCCAGCTCTGTTGACCCGGCAGGGAAGCCCCTCAGAATCCCTTTTGTGCAGATGTCAGAGAGATTTGAGACTGTTTTCTTTAGCTGGGAAGAGGGCCCCACTTAGATTTCAAGTTGCCCCTCTCGAGCTCTGCAAGCTGGGAAGGGAACTGAATGTTGGGCTGTCCTTGAGATATGCTGAAGCCCTTAGCAGGCTTGCCTTTTGCCTTTGGGAGACATCAAGCACATAGCTTGCTGGACAGTGTGTACTTTTCCTTTACCAAAGTCCTCTTGAACTGACTAGCACATTTACACAACACCTAGCACTCCTGCACACCTGCAATCCAACCCTTTTTGACTTAAGCTATCTCAAACTGATTTCTCTAAGGTATGCTTTACCTGATAAAAGCCCTTTCCTAGTGTTGGTACACTGCTTTGTACTTTCCAAAGCATCTTCTCCTCCAAGGGTCTGTATTACTATCTGTATGCTAAAAATACACTGGTAAGTGATTTGCCCAAGATCACTAGCCTGTTAATGGCTCAACCTTATTTAGCCTACATTAGGAAAACGTCAACTTTTAAAAATGGAATACCTAGTAATGTTAAATAAAGGCTTTTTCTCCTGCCCTGTCTGGCGTGGTTCACTGGGTTGGGCATTGTTCTGAAAATGAAAAGGTTGCTGGTTTGATTCCCAGTCACAGCACATGCCTGGGTTGTGGACCAGGGGTCCAGCTGGGGATGAGAAGCAGCTGATCCATGTTCCTCTATCACATTGATATTTCTTTCCTTCTCTTTGTACCTTCCCCTCTTTCTAAAAATAAATAAATAAAATCTTTTTTTAAAAAGGTTTTATTTTTTCACCTACATATCTAACTTTGGATTTATTGTTTTACTTCAATTTTCTTTCTTGGGGGTAGGTGTTATTATCTAGAAGAACCACTCATTTGAGTTGCTTTCTTCTCTGGTATTTTCTTTTCAACCATTGCATTGAACAAAATATTTCAGGTTGACATTTCCATCCCTTCCTTTTTCCCTACTGAATTTGAAAGCATTATGCTCCATTGATGTGTGTTTGTCTCAGCCGGGAGCAGGAAGAACTGTTTGTTTTGTTTTGAGCATACTATTCTTTAATACTATTTTAGGGTTTTCCCTGTTTTAACAGTGTTCTGGAGTTTATATACAGCATGGTGAGCTCCTAATCATCCATGTCATGTAAAGGAAC
Source organism: Mormoops blainvillei (assembly GCA_004026545.1). Lineage (NCBI taxonomy): Eukaryota > Metazoa > Chordata > Mammalia > Chiroptera > Mormoopidae > Mormoops > Mormoops blainvillei. The sequence goes on from PVJD01008410.1 coordinate 24,008, forward strand.
ATTATTACAGATAACTACAAACTACAAAGAATGTTTGGATTCTCCCTTAGAAAATGACTCCTTGCCCCTGTTTAATAGCTTGGGAAGCTATATACTAGCTAGACAGTTTATAAGGTAAGCCTGAGTATAACGTGAAACAGCCTAGGTTTCTTAATTCCTTATTTCCCGAGTGCGTTCTCCTGCTTCTCTGTCACAAAATGTGTTTCCCATGAATTCCAGAACCCAGATGCGTTAACCACTAGTCCTTCAATTTACTCTCTTACTGCAAACAACTGGAGTTCTCTGTGTCAGCTTGGTACCATGACTACCAAGAGGACTTTCCATTTTCTTTCTGAATTAGGCAATTCCTATGTACATCTTTCTTCACTCCCAGTGTATCCACAAACCCCTGCACTGCCCAACCATTACCCCCCCGCCACACACACACTGATGTCCTTATTATCTACTGTTTCAGAGTGAAAGGTCATATTGCACATGACCTCCTCAGGTGGCCAGGCCTTGCTCCAGCTGCCTCCACAAAGTTTTTATCTTCATTGCCCACCCACTCTTCAGCACTCTATGAACTGCTCTCACTGCTAACAGTGGTCACTACTAACTTGCTTGTTGCCAAATTCAATGAACATTTTTCATATTTACCTGCCTTGACTTCTCTGCTGCATGAGATACCTCCTCCTTCCCTGAATCTTTCTGTTCTTGAAATCAATGTCAAAAGAGAAAGTTTGTGATTATCTTTGATTCACAATTATGAACATTCTCATCTTGGAGGAAGAACAAATTGCTAGGAGTAAAACAAAATTTTTACTATTTATTGTGTTTCATAATATATGTATGTACATATATATGTAGAGTAGGACATGTATATAATTCATACGCACATGTATATCTCTATATATGGCATGCTCAAGTTTTTTTTTTAATTGAGGTGTGCCCAATCAGAAATATTTGGAGACCATGGCCCAGACCATATTTAAATAAATGGGGACCTCCAAGCATAGGCAAAAGAACTTTGAGGAAGATAAAAATAACTATTCCTAAATTGCTTGCTCTTTCCCTATAGACAGCCATGCCATTAACTTTAGAGCTTCACCTTGACAACTTTATATAAATAAAACAATGGATATCTCACAAATTGGGAGAAGTGAGACAGCAAAGAAATTTAAAACATAAAATCTCAAGTTTGGGAGGTGATCCCATCCAAGCCCCAACTGGCATAATAGAGTTTATAAAAGGCTTTCCCAGCATGCTTGTGAATGCTCTTCCCTTTGCTTTAAATATGAAGATGCTTAGAAAGATCGGTTTCAGAGAAGTTAAGAGACTTTCCCAATGTCCCTTGTAGGTGGCATAGCTGAGATTTGAGCCAAATATATCATCCCTCTACTCACTGTTCTTTCTACCATGTCCAATGGCCCCTTAATCCCATGGTCATAATCAGCTAAGCACACTGTGGTTAGATTGTTGTAAATGGAGGAGTTCTTGTACTGGACAAAATCTGCTAAGAAGACATAGACCAGATATCAAAAAATCAATCATCCTTTCCCTTCCCCAGTGAGAAGTAACTCCTGGCTGCATGTGCAGTATGTTTATATACTTGTCTAGATTTTAAAATGTTTTCCTAATATTCCTGTCTTTTAAAAGTTAAAAAATTAAATCCATGCATAAAGAAAGGTCAGTTTTCATCTGTGATTATAAGTTTTGTGAGGAGTCACATCAGTTTTTACAGCTCTCATTCCGTCCCTGTATGTAGGCCACTCACTGTATGGAAACTCCACTGCAATACAGTTAGAAATACATGTAGATGAAATTACCAAGTATGTGTCAGGAAAGTAAATTGGTGTCTATTCTGAGAAGACTTGCATAAATGGAATTCTTCCAAGAGTGTTTAATAAAATTGATTGTATGGTATTTCTCTTAAGCTGCAGTATGAGCTGATGGGGGAAAATGTGCATTGCTTTGTAGAAATTTGCTTCACTATCATCTTTTAAAAAAAGCTTTTATTTTAACAAATAAGTAACATGGCCAGCTATTTAATAACCACCTTTATTTACAGAGTTACAGGTCCTAAATTATGCTCTGTATTTTGTTTTTCTCATTGTGTTGTGTGAGGTTCCAGTTCACTACAAACATTAAAAAAAGCATTCTGGAGGCTAAGTATTGGTGCAGGCACAGTGGGGAATGGAAACATGTTACAAGCACTGGGTATCTATTTACGGAGACCACACACACACACACACCATCATCATCATCATCATCCAGATAGAATGTCTGAATGGCAGCACAAGTCCTCAAAAGGAGATGTTAGTATGTAGAGTGATTAAACAACTCTTTTTAAAAATATTATGGAAAAATGTTTCTTAGGAAGATTAATTTGGTGAGGATTGTGCAGGGTGGATTGGAGTGAGAGACATTATAGGAAAATAGAACACTCCCTATTTTTAGTGGTTGCCATGTCCAAAATTCTCTGGCATAACAGAATGGAAAGTTCGCATTTTCTGCTGCTTAGTTCCTACCTTTCTTTAAATGATTCTTTCTGACATTGAATACACACACAGAAACACATCTATATTCACCTAATACTGTGATTCGATAATGAGGGCTTGTCTTCATTCTAAATGAATGTATCACCGTTCTACTTTTTAATTAGCTGCAACATAGTGCTAGTTCTTTTCCCTCACATTCCTGTAACTCCTTGGAAACCAGTATCTTCATTAGTTAGTCTCTACTGATCCCAGCTGAGGAAAATTCATCCAAAAACCAAGTGAAATCAGCAGTACTGAGGTGACCCTGTCTTGATTACAGAGAGGACTGTGAAATGATTCTCTCCATGGGATGCTAAAAGGTCCTGCAGTTAGTACAGTGCCCACTAAGAAAACCAACTCAGTGAGTTGAAAAAGCATCTGTTTCCTACTTGCCACACTTTGTTATGGAAGTTATGAGTGAAAAAAAGGTAGGGTAAAAGAAGGAAGTCATTGTTTCACAGAAGACAGATTTTAATCTTGGTAGGCAGAGGAATCTATAGAGTACCTTAGAATTGTGCCCCTATCCTGTGACCATAGCAGATTCTTACTGTGCACTTGGATAAGAACTTGACTTTGCTGTAACAGCTTTTACACTTTGAACCCTCAGCTTTACAAGCTTAATTTTACTCTTTAATTTTTGAGAAACAAAGAAAAATGTTCATTTCTTTGGACCCCAAGGAGATTAATATATGTGTCTGGTTATCATCCATATCAAAAAAACCATGGCGTCTGTCCCTGTACATGTCTTTGCTAGTTAAAGTAATTGTAGTGAGTTGGCATTCCACTTCTTTAGTTGGGTTCCTGCTTGGAGCTGACACCAGCCAGTGATAGCTTCCCTGCTTTACATGTTTCTGGGGGATTGCCAGTAAAGCTATGAGCAAATGAGGGAGCTGTAGAGAAACATGCTGTGGGGCCCAGAATGGAATGAGGGGTAACCAGGGTTCAGGAGCCAGGTTTCCCCAGAGAGAGACAAAAAGAAAGCAAACAAAAGTAAGAAGCAGGTTTGAACAGGCTCCCCAGACAGGGCCCCTTTGCTGTAAGAACATAGCCTTAAACTTCACAAAACTCTGAGAGGGAAGGGAGCCAGGGGTTAAACATAGCCTTTGCAAGTCCGTTGAAGAATTGTTAACTAAGCATACATAGAAAGAAAAAACACAAATGTCCATGTAGAGCAACATTTATTATTCTTAAAACCCATTCAGTCATTCTATGGACTCAGAAATATACCTAGATCTGTATATCCACAAAGATACTAATTAATCCCCACAAACTCCAAAGGTATCCACCCTTACACAAATAGAAACAGGGACTCAGAGGCTCACCAGCAGAAAAATACCTGGAGACCATGATGCTTAACATAGGCTGGGTTTTGAGGCATGGTTTTGAGGAATTTAGTGACTAGACAAAATTCATTATTAGAAATGGGACCCCATGGCTCTAGTGATTGCCCCAGAGTAAGACAATCTAAATTTTCTCTGAGTTTTACCTTCCAAATCTAGTTCAAACCTAGCTTGAGATATGGGAGTTGGATGGAAGCCTGTCTCCTCCCTCCCTCATAAAATCAGGAGCCTGTCTTGAGATCCTCCAGGGTCCCTTGGGAGAACCAGAAGGTGGAGTGTCACAGAACTCCCAGAGCCCCCTGTCTCCTTCCTTTCCCCCAGGTTCATTTGCCTAAGGACAAACTGTCCCCAGGCCCACAGTTTGACCAGCCCCCACAGGGCCTCTGTCTGTCTCCGTTTTCCACAGGGGAACTTGAACTGACTCAGGGGACAGCACAGGCTCTTCAGATCATCCCCAGCAGTCCTTGCTCAGGATCCCCAATCACAGTGCCCAGCTCCCACTCCAACCAGCTCTAAAGCACCTGACCGATGGGGGTCTCTGAGGGACCCTCTCAGGATCAGTTCCCAAGGCTGCCACCAAAAGAATTGGTCCCTGCCTGGCCAGGCAGGAGATGGTGGCTCCAGCAGGAGTGACTATTCTTTTTCCTGCAGCCCAAGGGGGAGGCGGACGCTCTACATGGAGTGGCTCAGGGCAGTCATTGAACCCCTGACCTGAGACCCCACCCTGTTCAGAGCTGAAACCAGACTGACGCTGGCCCTTAGTGATGGAAGAAAGCAGTTGGGAAGAAGCGAACACAACACCAAAACAAACACAGCCTGGAAACTTGGTATTGGCTTCCAAACTGGAAGTTCTCAAATGTCCCTTGCTTCCCCTCACCCCTCAAAAAGTGTTTACTTAGGGAAAAAGTGAGTGTATTAGACTCCAGAATAGCAAAGCCAGAAGGTACTGCAGGGATCATCTAGTCCAACTATTTCATCTTACATATGGGAAAACTGAGTAAGGAAGAAACTTAAACTCTGTGTAGTTTTTTCTTAAAGGCTAGGATGTGCGTGTGTGTGTGTGTGTGTGTGTGTGTGTGTGTGTGTGTGTGTATGAGAGAGAGAGAGAACAAGAGATTGACACTGATTCATTGTTTGAAAGACTATAGTGCCTGAACCATGGAACTGGAAAGCAGGAATGCCATTACACCAGTGGTCGATATTCTTCCCACTTCCCAAGGATCCATAGGTACCCAGAACAGGTAGGGAATATTTACCATCTTGGTTGTACAAATATTTTCAGTGGCTGAGAGCATGGATTTTGGAGCCAGATAATCCAGTCTTTTAAGACCTGGTTCTATCATTTATTACATGTGTGATCTTCACCCAGTGGTTCTCAATCAGAGCAATCTTGTCCCCTAGGGAATATTTGGTCAGGTCAGAAAACATTTTTGATTGCCATAATTGGTGATGGGAGGGTGTTAATGACATCTAGAGGGTAGAGGACAGGAATGCTACTAAACAACCTACAAGGCATAGGACAGTCCCCCACAACAAACAATTATCCAGCCCAACATGCCAATAGCGTCAAGATTGAGAAACCCTGTATAAGGCAAACAGCTGAACCAGTCTGAACTTCAGTTTCACCATCTGTAACCTGGAGTAATAGTACTTGTATCAAGGAGTTCTTTATAAATTATATTTTATTGATTATGCTATTAGAGTTGTCACAGTTTTTCACCCTTTACCCTATTCCACCCAGCATTCCCCACTCCCTCAGGCAATTCCCCCGCCATGTTGATGGGTCATGCATATAAGTTCTTTGGCTACTCCATTTCCTATACTGTACTTTCATCTCCATGGCTATTCTGTGACTACCTATTTGTAGTTCTTAATCGCCTCACTTCTTCACCCATTACCCCCACTGCCCTCCCATCTGGCAACTATGAAAACACTCTCTGTATTCATGACTCTGTCTCTGTTCTTCTTGTTTGCTTAGTTTGCTTTTTAGATTCAATTTTTGATACATATGCATTTATTGCTATTTTATTGTTCATGGTTTTGATCTTCTTTTTCTTAAATAAGTCCCTTTCACATTTCCTATAATAATGGTTTGGTGATAATAAGCTCCTTTAATTTTCCTTGCCTGGGAATTTCTTTAGATGCCCTTCGATTCTAAATGATATCTTTACCGGGTAGAGAAATCTTGGCTGTAGGTCCCTGCTTTTCAGGACTTTGAATATTTCTTTTTTTGTATATTTTATTGATTATGCTATTAGAGTTGTCTCATATTTTTCTCCCCTTTATCCCCTCCATCCTGCAACCCATCACATCATCCCTACATCAACATTTTCCGGCCACCATTGTCCCCAGCCCCACCCCTCTCCGCCTCCCACCTTCAATCCTTCCTCCATTTGGTTTTGTCAATGGGTCCTTTATGCATGTTCCTTGATGGCCCTTCCCCTACTTTCCCCCTGTTATCCCCCTCCTTCTTCCCACCTGGTTACTGTCAGTTTTTTATTTCAATGTTGTTGGTTATATTTTGCTTGCTTGTTTATTTTCTTCATTAGGTTCTTCTTATAGGTGACACCATATGGTATCTGTCTTTCACCACCTGGCTTATTTCACTTAGCATAATGTTCTCCAGTTCCACCCAAGCTGTTGTGAAGTGTAGTAGCTCATTCTTTCTTTCTGTGGCATAGTATTCCTTTGTGTAAAGGTACCATAGTTTTTGTTTGTTTGTTTGTTCTTTTTTTATCTACTCATTTACTGTTGGGCATTTACTGTTAGGCTGCTTCCAATTCTTGGCTATTGTAAATTGTGCTGTTATGAATATTGGGGTGCATGAGTTATTCTGAATTGGTGTTTCAGGATTCTTAGGGTATAATCCCAGCAGTGGGATTGCTGGGTCAAAAGGCAGTTCCATTTCTAGTTTTTTTTTTAGGAAATTCCTAACTGTTTTCCACTGTGGTTGCACCAGTCTGCATTCCCATCAACAGTGTTCTAGGGTTCCCTTTACTCTACATCCTCGCCAGCACTTGTTTGTTAATTTGTTTATTATGGCCATTCTGGCTGGTGTAAAGTGATATTTCACTGTGGTTTTAATTTGCATCTCTCTGATGACTGAGCATCCTTTGAGGTGTCTCTGGGCCCTGTGTATGTCCTCCTTGGAGAAGTGCCTGCTCAGGTCCTTCGCCCATTTCTTAATTGGGTTGTTTGTTTTCCTGGAGTGGAATAGTGTGAGTTCTTTATATATTTTGTAGTTCAAACCCTTGTCCAAGGTATCATTGCCAAATATATTTTCTCATAAGGTTGGTCCCCTTTTCATTTTGCTGATGATTTCTTTAGCCTTGCACAAACTCCTTATCTTGTTTTTTAAAAAATATTTTATTTTATTTTTTGGCAGAGGGGAAGGGAGGGAGAAAGAGAGGGAAAGAAACATCAATATGTGGTTACCTCTAGCATGCCCCCTACAAGGGACCTGGCCTGCAACCCAGGCATGTGCCCTGACTGGGGAATCGAACCGGCAACCCTTTGGTTCGCAGCCAGACTCTCAATCCACTGAGCGACACCAGCAGGGATAAAAGCTTCTTAATTTTGATGAAGTCCTACTGGTTTATTCTTTCCTTTATATCCCTTGCTCTAGGGGACATACTAGTGAAACTATTACTGCGTGGAATATCTGAGATTTTCCTGCCTATATTCTCCTGTAGGACTTTAATGGTGTCACAACTTAATATTTAAGTCTTTTATCCATCTTAAGTTTTTTTGCGTGTGTGTGGTGTAAGTTGGTGATTGAATTTCATATTTTTGCCTGTAGCTGTCCAGATCTCCCAACACCATTTATTGAAGAGGCTATTTTTACTCCATTTTATGCTTCTGCCCCCTTTGTCAAATATTAATTGACCATTGAGACGTGGGTTTATTTCTGGGCTCTCTATTCTCTTCCACTGATCTATGTGTTTGTTCTTATGCCAGTACCAGACACTTTTGATTACAGTGTCATCATATAGTTTGATGTCAGGTATTGTGATCCCTCCTACTTTGTTCTTCTGTCTCAAAATAGCTGCAGCTATTCGTGGTCATTTATGATTTTATAAAAATTTTTGAAATGTTTTTTCTATATCTGTGAAATATGTCATTGGTATTTTAAAAGGGATTGTGTTGAATCTATAAATTGCTTTTGGTATTATGGACATTTTGATGATGTTAATTCTTCCAATGCATGAACATGGTATGTGCTTCCATTTATTTGTGTCTTCATTAATTTCTTTCTTCAGTGTTGTGTAGTTTTCTCAGTACAGGTCTTTACCCTCCTTGGTTAAGTTTATTCCTAGGTACTTTATTTTTCTCATTCCAACACTAAATGGATTTTTCCCTGATTTATGATTCTGATATTTCACTGTCAGTGTACAAAAATGCCTTCAATTTCTGAATATTGACTTTGTATCCTGCTGTTTTACCAAATTCACTTATAAGATCGAGTAGATTTTGGTGGAGTCTATAGGATTTTCTATGTACAATATCATGTCGTCTACAAACAATGACAGTTTTACTTCCTCCTTTCCAATTTGGATACCTTTTATTTCCTTTTCTTGTCTGATGGCTGTGGCTAGGATGTCTAATACTATGTGTAATAGAAGTCGTGAGAGTGGACATCCTTGTCTTGTTCCCAATCTTAGTGGGAAAGCTTTTAGTTTTTGCCGACTCAGTATAATGTTGGATGTAGATATATCGTATACAGCCTTTATTATGTTGTAGTATGCCCCTTTTATTCCCACTTTGTTGAGTGTTTTACTTGTAAATGAATGCTGTACCTAATCAAATGCTTTTTCTGCACCTTTTGATAAGATCATGTGATTTTTGTCTTTCCTTTTGTTTACGTGACTAATTACATTTACTGATTTGCAATATTGTACCTTCCTTTCACCCCTGGGATGAATCCCACTTGATTATAGTGGATGATCTTTTTAATGTATTGTTGGATGTTGTTTAGCAATATTTTGTTGAAGATTTTAGTGTCTATGTTCATCATTGATAATGGCCTGTGTTTTACTTTTTTGTTATGTTTTTATTTGGTTTTGGGATGAGGGTGATGCTGGCCTCATAAGAAGAGTTTGGGAGTCTTTCTTCTTCTTGGATTTTTTGGAATAGTCTGAGAAGGACATAGGTTAACTCTTCCTTAACTGTTTTGTAAAATTCTCCTGTGAAACCATCTGGTCCAGGGTGTTTGTGTGCCTGGAGTTTTTTGATTACTACTTCAATTTCACTAACTGTTGTCAGTCTGCTCAGGCTTTCTGCTTCTTCATTTGGATTTGGAAGATTATATTTTTTGAGAAATTTGTCCATTTCACCCAGGTTTTCAAATTTCTTGGCATATAGTTGTTCATTGTAATTTCTTACATTCCTTTGTATTTCTGTGGTATGAGTTGTAATTTCTTCTCTTGCATTTCTGATTTTATTTATTTGCATCCTCTCCCATTTTTCTTGATGTGTCTGCTTAAAGGCTTGTCGATTTTGTTTATCTTTCCAAAGAACCAGCTCCTGGATTTATTGATCCTTTGACTTGTTCTTTTAGTCTTTGTCATTCAGTTCTGCTCTGATTTTGATTATTTCCTTCCTTCTGGTCACTTTGGGCTTTGTTTGTTGTTGTTTCTCCAGTTCTTGTAGATGGAGGGTTAGGTTGTTTATTTGAAATGTTTCTATCTTTTTCAGGTAGGCCTGTATTGTTATGAACTTTCCGCTCAGGACTGTCTTCGCTGTGTCCCACAAGTTTTGCACTGTGGTATGTTCATTTTCATTTGTTTCCAGGAACTTTTTGATGTCTTCTTTGATGTCATTTTGGACCCATTCATTGTTTAATAGCATGCTATTTAGTCTCAATGGGTTTGAATGTTTTTGATTTTTTTCCTTGAGGTTGGTTTCTAATTTTAAGCCCTTGTGGTCTGAAGAAATGCTTGATATGATTTCAATTTTCTTAAATTTGTTGAGGCTTGTTTTGTGTCCTATCATGTAGTCTATCTTTGAAAATGTTCCATGTGCATTTTCAAAGAATGCATAGTTTGCTTCTTTGGGATGAAAAATTATATATATATACACACACACACATATATATATATATATATATATATATATATATATATATATATACACACACATAATCAGTTAGGCCCATTAGATCTAATGTGTCATTAAGTTCCACTATACTCTTGTTGATATTTTGTTTAGATGATCTATCCACTGTTGGCAGTGGGGTGTTAAAACCCCCTACTATAAATGTGTTGCTGCCTGTATCTTTCTTGACATCCTCTAGGATTTTCCTTATATATTTGGGTGCTCCTATGTTGGGTGCATATAGGTTTACAATGTTTCCATCTTGATCGATTCTTCCTTTGGATATTATGAAGTGTCCTTCTGTGTCTCTTTTTATGGCCTTTGTTTTGAAGTCTATTTGGTCTGATATAAGTATCGTCACCATGGCTTTTTTTTTTTCTGTCCATTTGCTTGGAATATTTTTTCCCAACCCTTTGCTTTCAGTCTGTGTAAGTCTTTTGTTCTGAGGTGGGTCTCCTGTAGGCAGCATATGTGCGGGTCATGTTTTCTTATCCATTCAGCTACTCTATGTCTTTTAATTGGAACATTAAATACACTTATATTTAAAGTTATTATTGATAGGACCTTATTCATTTTTCCCTTTGTACTTGTGTTTCTCTCTCTCACTCTTTTTCTTCACCTTCTTAAAGTAGTCCCTTTAGCATATCTTGCAATGCTGGTTTGGTAGAGGTGTATTCTTTTACCCTTCTTTTGTTTTGGAAACTCCTTATTTTGCCTTCCATTTTAATTGAGACTCTTGCTGGGTAGAGTAGTCTTGGTTGCAGGCCTTTGCTTGTCATTACTTGGAATATTTCTTGCCATTCCTTTCTAGGTTGTAGTGTTTCTGTGGAGAAGTCAGCTGCTAGTCTTATCAGGACTCCCTTTTATGTTACTTCCTGTTTCTCCCTTGATGCCTTTAAAATTTTCTCTTTGTCCTTGATATCTGCCATTTTAATCATGATGTGTCTTGGAGTGGGTCTATTTGGATTCCCCTTAATTGTGACTCTCTGTGCTTCCTGGACATGTGTGACTATTTCTCTCCTCAAATTATGGAAGTTTTCCATCATTACTTTTTGAAATAGATTTTCTATCCCTTGCTCCTCTTCTTCTCCTTCTGGTATTGCTATTACATGGATATTATTACATAGTATGTTGTCCTGCATTTCCCTTAACCCCTCTTTGTTCTTTTTGACCTTTTTTCATTTTCTCGGTCTTAAGAGTTTTTTTCCTACCATGTCATCCAGCTTGCTGTTTCGATCCTCTGCTTCATATAACCTGCTCTCGATTCCTTCTTCTGTGTTCTTCAATTCAGAAATTGTATTCTTCATTTCCTCTTGGTTCTTGTTGATAGTTTCTATGTCCTTTTTCATGCCGATATAGTTTGCAGTAAGTTCCTCTTAGTTTCCCTCTAGTTCTTTATAATTCCCACTGAGCTCACTGAGTTCATTGAGCTTCCTTATAACCATTGTTTTGAACTTAATATCTGACAGTTTACCTGCCTCTATTTCATTTAGTAGTCTTTCTGGGGATTCCTTCTTTCCTTTTGATTGGGAGTTGTTTCTTTGTCTTCCCATTATTTGGCTGCTAGTGCAAAACCACAAAGCCATGGAAACAAATCCATGATTGCAAAAATAACTCCCCCTTGCAATCCCCCTATCAAAAGCAAATGAACAAGTATTAATAAGGCTTTAAAGAGATTAAGACTATTATACTAATGGAGAGAAATAAACTATAGTATTAAATCTAGTGACTTAATATGCACCAACTTGATGGACAAGAAATGAATGTTAAAAAGCTATGTAGTAAAGAAAATGCCACAAATCATGGAGAAGACCACAGTGGATTTTGTCTCAGTAGACTCTAGTATTTATTGCTGTTTTTTCTTCCTGTATTCACCTCTGGTGATGTGAGATGTTGACCCTATCTGACCTTAGGCAGCCTGTTTGAGACTTCCTGGGATCTACTGTCTGTGGCTGTCTCCTTCGGTTGTTAATCTATTCACTCTGTGCTAAGCAATCAGGCTTAAGCACCCTAGGGTGGGGCCAAATCCCTCCTCGGATTGGGGCTAATGTTTCCCTTAAGGTGCTGCTGCTCGGAGGGGAGTGGTCTGTGGGAACTCAATGGCTGCTGCCTTATTGAGAATGATTCTGCACCAGGATCTCAGAGGCTACTATCCCAGTTCTCTCCCCAAAGTCTCCGTCCCCAGTCTCACCTCAAGCGCCTTTAGTCCACTCTGCCCCCACTTTGGAGGGATCTACTGTGTGTAGCTGCCACTCTGCACTCAGCAGTCAGGCTTAAGCACCATAGCGCCAGGGCAGAATCCCTCCTGGTGGTGGGACTATTGTTTCCTCTCAGGCTGCTGCTGTTCAAGGGAGTGATCTGCCTGAGCAAGATGGCTGCTGCTGCATATGGAATGACTCAGCACCAGGATCCCAATGGCTACTTTCTCAGTTCTCTCCCCAAAGCCTCCGTCTCCAGTCTCTCCTCAGGCATATCTAGCCCACTCTGCCCCTTCCGGAGCCCAGGGTAAGTGTTCACTTTCTGTCCTGTGGATGTTCAGCAGATAGCGAAACACACGGAAGATGTTGCAGTGACGCAAGCCTGGGGAGAGAAAGAGAGTGCCTCTCAGAGGAGGACACTCCCATTCCCCGGTTCCCAGGGTTTTTATTGAGGCTGGTTACTAAGGGTACATAGAACTGCTAACAATTGCATCTGTTACCAGGGTAAGGGAGGAGAGGGGTTAGAGAACGGTGAAATGTTGTTTACCAGGACAATGAAGAAGGAGGGGACCCTGGGTTCCCCTTCAGTGGTCGTGTTCGTGCCAAGTTCTGCATTTGGAACCCTGCTCTTGGTGTCACAAGTACACATACCAAGGGGATGGAACTCCCACATCTCCCCCTTTTTTGTTTTGGAAGGTAAGCATTAGAACATTACACTCCTGGGTATGCATAGCATGCCCCATTGAGCAGAGACATCAGAGACAGATGATAAGAATAATGCCAGCCAAGATTACACCTACCGCCATCCCCCATTGTCTAATATGTACCGGCCCAGTCCATGTGCTCAGATCAAGCCACTGTAGATGTTCGCTCAGAGCCTGGAAGACACAATCTTCAGTGGCTTTCTGGAGGGCTCGGAGCTCTTCTTGTAGCTCCTGTTGGAGCTGGGATATCTGGCCCTGCAGGTTGGAGGAGAAGGCTCCCTGGAGGTGGCTTTCACCTTGTCCCAGGAGTGCTGGCTTGCGTTCCACCTGAGGGGAGTCACACAGAGCCTGCTGAAGCCAGGATCACAGGTGAGCAGCTGAGGGGTAGCAAGGGCATCTTGTTACTCCCCGAGCCAGATGATAGCCACCTCAGCAGCTCCGAGGCGGCCTACTATTTCCTGGTCGATGCGAGTCTGCTGGAGCATCTCCTACGTGGTGTTGGCAAGCAGGTTACTCAGAACGTGAGCAGCCTGGACAGATTCAGCTAGGGCGACAGCAGCTGCGGTGGCCGTTGTGGCAAGTATCATGGCAGAAACGATGCACGCTATTAGGACCCTGAGGAATCGCTGCGTCCTCAGTTCTATGTGTGCCGAGTTGATGACCACGCTTTCCCCAGGGTCTTTCCAAGGTCGAGTGGCATTGACAGGGAGCCATAGCTCAGCCTGCCTGTGAATGAAAAACGGTAGTGAAACTGAAATGGGTTACATTCTCATGAGTGAGACAGGAAGTAAGGAGAGGCCCCGGTGGGGGTCGTATAACATAGGTGCCATCTTCTCGAGTTACCGAAGTATTAGTGGGTATAAAGAGAAGGAATAGATGTGTGGGGCACGCAGTGACCCAATTGGTTGCGTTAAGGAAAAGGGTGTTTGTGGTGATGCTGCAATTGCGGGCACTGGCACCAATCTGTAATATTTGGCCAATCCCCCTTTCAATAAAGGGAAGGCCAAGTGGCCAGAGGTTGGGGTACCAGGGCCCCCCAGAGGCCATTGCGAACAAGCCTGAGAAGAGGTCCTCCCAGGCCCTGGTTAAGCTACTGGTTTTTGGTGCAGCGTGACCTAGGGATGGCCTGTTGCTGATCCTGCCAAGTCTCATTTCACTGAAACTTGAGAGAGGGGCCGCAGTCCTCCCAGACTATCTCACTATGGTCCGGAACCTTCATGGAGAGGGGGGATTGCCCATACCACAGTTCCCACCTTCGGGTGTTGCTGTGGTCCAGGGATTGTTGCCTGAGAGATCACCCAGAGGCATTATAATATGTGCCATTGAGGCCTAAGATCTGGATGATGAGCCACTGCCAGACGCTACTCTTGTTGACCACCGGACCATAAAAGACCACCGGAGTAATAAGAGGGAGGCACAAAGTATTGGAGAGGGTGGTGCGGCAGAGCGGTAGGTGTGGTGTCTGAAAGAGCAAGCCATTTTGTACCCAATCCTAATGCCTGTCCTGAATCAGAGGGCCATCATGTGGGAGCCATGTACCTCCTGTCCAGTCTGTGTCATTCATTACTGGACAGGGGTGGCTCGGCATGCCACCATGTGGACATGTGGAAGATCAGGGGATCTATGATGTGTGCCCAGTAAAGGTGTCCCCCCTCCACCTCGTCCCTGATCTCCCCACAGGCTGCCACTGCAAGTGTCAGCAGTACAATGGCTACGATTACCATGTTGGTGGAGGTTTTAGCTATGATGGCCAAGAAGGCCAGCATGCGGTTGGAGGGGGTTGGGTCACAGCCTCCTCGGGACAGCTTTTTCAGGCTCCCCCATGTGATGGGGGCAGGTGCTGGGCATCAGCTGTGGTATGGTCGAGACCGATCCCATTGTCGCTGCTCTCAAACTTCAAGATGCTCCATCAGTTGTGACATTTCTTGGCTCAGAGGCGGCTCCCAATGGAACAGAGCTGGTGGCCACAGCTCAGGTCCAGCAGGGTTTAACCCACCTGGCTGGGATCCACAGGGGTCCATGCTGTGTAGAAACACAAGCATACCCATGTCCCCACACCAAGATCCCTGGGGGCCCTTGCCAGTTTCCATCACCGTTGGCAGGGCAGAAGAGGACTAGTGGACACAGGCCCCCCTCATCCTGCCCCAGGGTGAAGTGCCATTCAATGGGAGTTGAGAGCATTGAATCACATTTCAAAAAATTGAGGGTGAATAGTACCTTGCATAATTGTTCTGTTGGGATAAGGTGTTCTTCCCTGCTCCCCTTTTTTGTTTTAAAAGGTAAGGCTTTAGTGTAGCATGGGTGTGCTCAACTATCACCTGCCCAGTAGAGTTGTAGGGGATACCCGTCTGGTGCACAATGCCCCAGTATTAGAGAAATGCTTGACTGGCTCCGGACATATGCCCTGGCCCATTATCAGTCTTAATCTGTTGGGGTTTGCCAAGGTAGGTGAACGCCTGGAGCCAGTGGGTATGGATATGCTTAGCAGTTTCTCCAGCGTGAGCCAAAGCGTTGAACACCCCTGAGTGGGTATCTACAGAAACATGGACATACCTGAGTCGTCCAAATTCAGGAACATGAGCAACGTCTGTTTGCCAGATGGCAAGAGGCTTCAGGCCTCGTGGGTTACCCCCTAAGGATTGTCCCGCAGGCACATGGAACTGACAATCAGGGCAAACGCGAACGGTTTCTTTGGCCTCCCCTGGCGTTTTTCTAAACTCCTTAGGCAGGGCTCGGCTGTTCTGATGGTGGAGCTGATGCGAGGCCTGCGCTTGTTGGAAAGAGGAGAGCTAGCTCACGAGCCCGTCGGCCTCCTGGTTGCCCTCTGCTATGGGCCCAGGGAGGCCGGAGTGTGAGCGAACATGGGTTATGAAAAGAGGATGCTGCCGCCAATCTAGTAGCGGCTGTAGTGTGAGGAAGAGGGAGAGTAGCTCTTCAGTAATGTTCCCTCATACCTGAGCCTGTTCGAGATGTTGCACAGTGTAAATGGTGTACCCAGAATCTCAGACTAAGTTGAGAGGGTGACTGGGATGGGTCTACAGGGCTGGAATCACGGCCCCAAGTTCCACCCTCTGAGGGGTTGAGTGTCCATGAGATATAAGAGACTTACACCCCATCTCTTCTTTTCATGTGATTGCTACCTTGTCAGTTCATCCTGACCCACCTAGGAAAAGAGTTAGTGCTCCCAGTAGGGGCGTGTGGCTGACCTTCTGTGGGAGCCCCAGATGGAGCCTTGGGATGTTTTGGAGCAATTTGTCAGCAGCTAGGGAGTAATTTACTTCTACAAAGTCACCTAGCGCACATTGTATCTTGAGGGACTGACTTAATAAGTACTGAAAGTTTTCCTTTCCTAAGGGAAGGTGGATGACTTGGGGATCATGCCCTAGCAGCTGCTGGGCTCTCGCGCGACCCTTTCAGAGTAGCGCAGTAAGAGCTGTCAGGTAGGGGGTTATAGTTCTTTTGGGCTGATGACTGAGGAATCGCCACTCTAGGATTTGAAGCTGAGGCCCTAACTGGGCTAGGAACCCAGTAGCGGTCCCTAATGAGGGAAAACAAATGAGGCAAACTACTAAACCTGGGTCTATTTGCAAAAGCTGTCGTTCTTGAATAGCTTGATTGACTACCTGAATCACGGCTATGGCAGCTTCGGAGAGAACCCGCTTGGAAGTTAGGTTCGGATCGCCCTTCAGATTAAAGAGCTGGGTTAACAGATGTGTGCTAATGCTGAGGCTGGGCCTGAGCCAATTAATGGTCCCTAATAACTGCTGTAACTCATTAAGGGTCATTTCCTGAGTTGGCTGGATTGCAACTGCCTGAAGCTGGATTTCCCTCTTAAATAGAAGGTAGCCTTAATACCTCCAAGGGGAGCTGAACTGTACCTTTTCTGGGGCAATTTGGAGCCCAGTGGCTGGCAGATGACTTTACAGGCATTGAAAAATGCACTGTAGCCATTCCTCTGTAGGGGCAGCTATGAAAATATCATCCATGTAATGATATATATAGATATTGGGAAAAGCCCTACGAATAGGCAGTAAGGCTTATTGTATAAAATACTGACAGATGGTAGGGCTATAAGGCATGCCCTGGGGAAGTGCTTTCCACTGATATAGTTGGAGGGACTCACTCTTATTGATAACCGGGATGGAGAAGGCGAACTTCTTGTCTTTCTCTACAAGGGGGATGGTGAAGAAACAATCTTTAAGGTCAATAAATACTAATGGCCAGTATTTGGGAATAGAGGCTGGGTGCAGGACCCCCAGCTGCAAAGTCCCCATGGGCTGCATAACTGCATTTACCTGCCAGAGGTTGTGTAGGAGTTGCCGTTTTCCTGACTTCTTAGCGATGACAAAGATTGGGGTATTCCAGGGACAGGTAGATGGCTCAATATGTCCTGCTTCTAGCTGTCCCTGTACTAATTTCTTAGCCAGTTCTAGCTTCTCCCCTGGAAGAGGCCACTGATCTACCCAGTCTGGCGATTCAGACAGCCAGGTCAGTGGGAGGGGAGGTATAATGATCGTGGCCCCTATGGAAAAAAGGAATGTTAACAATAGCTCCCCATTGAGTAAGAAGAGCCCTTTCCCATATGTTAATGGGTACTGGAAGAACATAGGGTTGGACTCATCCCTTCTGATCTTCCAGCCCCCAGCAGGGTAGGTACCAATGCTTTTCTTAGGAGAGATATCACCTCCAACCTCTATTACACTGACATCCCCTGCCATGACCACTCCGGCAGCCATTCCTGCTCTGAAATTACAGTTCTATAATCCCATATGTCTAGTAGCCTGAAGAATGGCTGATCTTTAATCTGAATGGTAAGACTAGGTTTTGATTTATGGCTGGCAGCCGTCTATGGCACCTCATGTGGGTCTCAGATACTTCCGAATCCTCCAGTCTGGACCTCCTTGGTGGTCCCGGGGACAGAATACAGCAGAAGCAGGAGATGAGCAATGAGCTATCCTGCCGTAATGATCTGATAGCTATCACTTGAAACTAATACCTGGATTTCTCCATTGTAGTCTGAATCAATGACTCTGGGTTGGCCCTGGATTCCCCTTAGGGCTGTGCTAGATCTTCCTAGGACTAGCCCTACTAGACCTGCGGGGAGTGGCCCATACACCTGGGCTGGGACCTTTGAGACCACACCTTGTTGTTTAAAGGTGATTGTCTCAGTGGCACAGAGACCTAGTCCTGTGCTCCCCTGAGTGGCGGCCCAAAGGTTGGCTACCCTAATGCATCTTTTGCCTGGAAGAACTGCTCCTGGGGCTGTCAAGGTGTCAGAGTTTGCACCCTTCATCCCATTTCCCTGCTGGGGAATTGGGTTTCCATCTTGGTCAAACTTAGACTTACACTGGTTAACCCCATGTTTGCCCTCTCAGCATCTCGGGCAGTCCTTCTGGGGCTTCCCCTCCCTTTTCCCAGGGCAGCTTTTTTGCATATGGCCTGGTTTGCCACAGTTGTAGCACTTTATCTCCCTGCTATTGAGGGCTCTGAGGGCTGCGGCGAGCGGAGAGGTGCGGTGTGACTTGGTTCTGACATTTTGGCAAGCTTTCAGATACTGCCCGATGCCCTGTGAGGGTCCTCTTAGCAGCCCGAGGATGGCTTTATAATACTTGTTGGCATTCTCACAGACAAGCTGCAAAAGCAGCATATCGGCAGCGTCTGTGTTCTCAACCTGCTATTGAATGGCCTGCTGTAGCCTATCTATGAAACCCATAGAAGACTCTGTTGGTCCCTGCCAGACATTGACAAAGGAGCTTATCCCCTTCTTACTATCCGGGACAGCTCGCCATGCCTTCTGTGCAGTCTCACTGGCCTGCTGGCTAGCCCTGCGATCGCCTTGGGCCTGTTGTTGTGGATGGGCGAATGCCCCTTCTCCTAAAAGGAGGTCCACTCCCATAGGGATATGATCCTGCAGGTTAGCCATGGCTTGCCTTGCGACCCTATCCCAATAGTCTGTGAGCCATACCGTATACTGCACAGGGGAAAGCAGGGTCCAGGCTAAGACTTTCTAATCCCAAGGGGTCATGTAGCATCCATTTGCTATGGCCCCTGCAAACCCTAGGGTGAAGGGCGACGGCAGCCCATTCTCTTTTAAGCATATCTTTAATTCCTTAAACACTTCAAAGGGCAGGGAATCCCAATGGGGCAGGTTATTTCTCACGATGATAGAGAATGTCCCTAACGCCTCAGTGTCACCCTGCCGAGCCCCTTCTTTGAAGCAGCCCTCCATGAGGACCTGGAAGCCTCCCGGGCTTGAAGTTGGCGGCTTGGCCTTCACAGACATTGAAAAGGGTAGATCCCGGGGCGGATCGACCGGATCCCAGATAGGTCCTGGCTGCGGGGGCGCGGAGGCACAGTCACAAACCAAGGGTTTGACTCCGCCCTTGAGCTTCCCGATCTCGGGGCACTGCATGCTCTGCAGCATCCCCACTGTTTCCCTCACTCGTTTCCTGGGTGCTTACCGAAGGCGCTCCTCCCTCATTTCGGAGCGGTATAAGGGCGGTCCACACAAGGCTCCAGGTGACTAGGGCTTGGGCTGGCACCCCCCTGCTGTGCTCGGCCTGCCATTTGAGCTTCTCCCCAGTATAATTCCAAACCTGGTGATCGAGCATTCCCTGGTAGGGGAACCAGGGGCAGCAGTCTTTGACTACCTGGAGCATGTCTATTAAATGCTGTCCCTTACCCTGACACCCTGCTGCCTTCAGTAATTGGTGCAATAAGTTTAAAAACATCTGTTGGTGCTTTGTTAGTCAGACACCCATGGTGTAGCAAAAGCCAGGCGAGAGCAAAGGAAGTGCTGAGCAAAGCAAGCGTTCCTTCTCTGTACTATGTGTCCCCAGGATTTGGTGAATCCCTGACTCCTCGATCAGGGGAGGCTGGCTGGCCCTTTGTTACCTAAGTAGATGCGCAGATTCTCTGGTGGATCAAATTGGGGTCACCACTTGTCTGTTTCCCATCCCGTGGGTGTTCGGTGGAGAGTGAAACATATGGGAGGTGTTGCAGCCCTGCAAGCCTGGGGAGAGAAGGAGAGCGCCTTTCGGAGGAGGACACTCCCATTCCCTGGTTCCCAGGGTTTTTATTGAGGCTGGTTACTAAGGGTACATAGAATTGCTAATAATCACATCTTTTACTGGGGTCAAGTAGGAGAGGGGTGAGAGAATTGTCAAATGTTGTTTGCCAGGACAACCAAGAGGGAGGGAATGCTGTGTTCCCCTTCAATGGCTGTGTTTTTACCAAGTTCCGCATTTGGAACCCTGCTCTTGGTGTCACAGGTACACATACCAAGGGGGTCAAACTCCCACAGGTAAGCGGCTGCAGATGAAAATTTATGCATTGGTCCTTTAAATGGCTCTTTCATTCTCCAGCTTCCAGTCTCTGGCAGAGAGCAACCCTGCCGCTTTTCGCAGCTGGCTGTTATCTGTGTAGTTTTTGGGCTCTGGTGCTGTAGGTTCAGGATCCCTGCTTATGGTTTAGATCCCACTCTTCTCAGGGGGATCCAGCTGTCTTCTTAAATATCCCTCTGGTGCTGCCACGTGTGGGTGCCCAGCCAGCCTTCTCACATCTCTGCCTCACTCCTTACTGGTCAGGTTGTGCTGAACTGATTCTTCTGTCTGATTCTGAATATTTCTTGCTAATCCTTTCTAGCCTGTGAAGTTTCTTTTGAAAAATCAGCTGACACTCTTATGGGAACTCTCTTGTAGGTAGCTAACTTCTTTTCTCTTATTCCTTTAAGATGCTCTCTTTATGTTTAACCTTTGGCATTTTAATTGTGAAGTGTCTTGGAGTGGGCCTCTTTGCATCCATCTTGTTTTTGACTCTCTGTGTTTCCTGGACTTCAGGTCTATTTACTTCACTGAATTAGGGAAGTTTCCTTTCACTATTTTTTCAGATAGATTTCCAATTTCTTGCTCCCTCCCTATAAGGCAAATGTTGGAATGCTTGAAGTTGTCCCAGAGTCTGCTTATACTTTCCCTGTTTTTTTGTTTTTATCCTTTTTTCTTTTTGTTGTTCTGATTGGCTGTTTTTTGCTTCCTTATGTTCCAAATCATTGATTTGATTTTCGGTTTCATTCACTCTATTGTTTCCTGGTAAATTGTTCTTTATTTCGATCGGTGCATCCTTCATTTCTGACTGGATCTTTTTTACCCTGTTGAGGTCCTCACTAAGTTCCTTGAGCATCCTTATAACCAGTGTTTTGAACTCTGTCTGATATATTGTTTATATATATTTTGGTTAGTTCTTTTCTGGAGTTTGGATCTGTTCTTTCATTCGGGCCATGATTCTTTGTCTCCTCATTTTGGCAGCCTCCCTTGTGTTTATTTCTATGTATTAGGTAGAGCTGCTTTGACTCCATGTCTTTGTAGCATGACCTCATATAGCAGGTGTGCTGTGGGTCCAGTGGCACAGCGTCCCCTATCACCCCTATCACCCAAGATGGGTACTCGAGGCGCACCCATCATGTGGGCTGAGCACACCCTCCCCTTGTAGTTGAGACTTGGTTGCTGTTGGCAGATCAATGGGAGGTATTTACCCAGGTCAGTCAACTGCAAGGGCTGGCTATTACCACTGGCCAGCAAACTCTGCCCTCTGTGGAGGATCTGCTGGGCTGGGTCAGGGTAATGATGCTCTGAAGTCATCTGTAGCTGTTCACTGAGTATTCAGATTCTTTTTTTCTTCCTGGGGCCACCCTACATGAGCTGTAAAGCAACCTGAGATAGCTGATAATTGTGCTGGGCTTGGAGATTCCCAGGCAAAGTTAAGCTGTGAATCTAGGCTGGCTGCTGCTAGTTCCAGGCCTGGGACCTCATAGCAAGTGGTATGGGGGCTGGAGGCTCACTGAGGCTGACTCTTGCTTGTTTGAGAGGATTTAGGAAGTTGTGAAGCATGAGCCAAGATCAGTCATTCATATGGAAAAGCCACTGTTAACAGCTTAGTTGGGCCCATAATTTGGGTGGGATGGAGCCTGAGGCAATCTCCAGAGTGGGCAAACAGTGTTAGCCAGATTGATGGAGTCTCAGATACGACACCCGCCTAACAGCTCTGTGGCTCTAGGGGGTGAGTATTCAGAAAAGGTACAATGGCTTCTCCCTACCTATCTGTCTGGGAGAAAGCTGTCCCCCAGCTTTAACCTTGATGCCAGACACTTCAGTTCCTCCCTTTATGCCACTGGTGCCTTTCAAGCTACTACCCTAGTGCTGGAGCTCAGAGGGAGTGAGTCTTAGTAAGTCTGTGTGTGGTTTCTTTGAGGAACTGCTTGGAGCTCCAGAAGTTTCTTCCACTGACTCAATCCCTACTGGTTTTTTGCAATCAGAAGTTATGGAGACTTATCTTCCTGGCACTGGAAACTTGGGCTGGTGGGCCTGGTGTGAGGCTGGGACTCCTCTCCCCTAAGATATCCCTCCCAAATTTTTATGCACCATACAACGATGTGGGACCAGGTGTTCCACATCTCCACCTCTCCTTATCAGCCTGTATGGATGTGGATTCTTTAATTCATAATTGTCATACTTCCATTTGGCTGCTTTATGATGGCTCTGAGTGATGGCTTTCTATTGCTTAGTTGTAATTTTGATGTGGTTGTGCAAGAGGTGAACCATGTTTTCCTATACCTCCACCTTGACAGAAGATGGCTAATGCTCCTTTACCTTCTTTACCACCTATTCTAAACAAAATGTCCACGGCTTGGACCCTGACTAAGAAATGTTATTAAATAATACCCATATGTCTCCAATTTCTGACCATTCAAAACCTACACTCCTGCATTACAGCCTATATGCAGTAACCAATGTGCATTGCATATAGGTCAGCCTATCAGGAAATTGCCTGATGGGATCTTCTCAAGTGCAGAGAAAAAATTTCACATAGCTAACATAAATAACCAAAGAATTTATTTAAATCTACATAATCCCTATCACTGACCTCAAAAAGAAATTATGTTAATACAACTTTGTTTTCAAATAAGCATTTATTTTCTTTCAGTTCAAACTTGCCACCAAATCAAAATTCTTTTAAAAATTAACTTTGTTACTAATTTTTATAAACCTTTTTAACAACAGTCTTGTTTTTTAAGCCTTCCTATAGGTGCTCAATAAATATAAAAGTGACATAAAAGCCACCATGATTTTCCAAGTAGCTGTCCTGTTTGTGGGTTTTGGCAGTTCTACTATTATTTGTCAAAGATTCTTCAATATCCACCTGGATCCACATATAACCACAGCTCCTGAAAGAACTATTGATCAAACACAGGGGGAAGTTTCTATTCATTCTGGAAAGGTGACCCAGATGCCTAACCCCTGAGCCTCCTAGAGATTCCAAATGAGCTCCTAGCCTAATAATCCCATCTGTGATCTAAATGCATCCAGAAACCACCCACTCATCTCCCCCTCTTAAGTAGCGTCCTACTAAGATATAGGGATTGCTTTCAGAGATATCAGAGATAACAATTGTCATCTTTTTCATCATCATCATCATCAAAATTATAAGGATAGCATATACCAATGTGATAATAAATAGTTGTACCATTTATAAAATATATACTCTGTTTCAGGCATTGTGCTAAGAATTTTATATATGCTGTCTCATTTAATATTTCAAATGAGATATAAATATCATACCGCAAATTTTTCCCTTTGAAAGTGTAAAATTCAGTGGTTTTTTAGTATATTACTGGGTTGTCCAACCATCACAACTATCTAATTCCATTACATTTCATCACCTTGTGTCATTTAATTTTCACGGTAACCCTGGAGAGTAAGTATTTATTTTAAATCCAGTTTTACAAACAAAGAAACAAAGATATAGAGAGTTTAAGTGATTTGCCAATATCCCCTAGCATGCAAGTGGTGGAGAATCAAAGGCAGATCTATCTGGCCCCCAAATTCATACATCTCTTTCTGCATCCCTGATAGTTCTTTACTTTTACTATAGTCCAACTGACTTTCTTGTTTCTCTCTTCTGTATTTCCTGCACTCTTATCCTTTGTCCTTCAAGGGATTGCTTTGGTGTCCCTAGAAAACAGCCTCCTACCTCCTTCCTACACACATTAATATACAGAACACAGCTCACCTGTCAAAATCTGTTCTAAGCTAGTGACATGAATTTACATTGAAGATCTAAAACCTTGATTAGTTACATCATTTTAGGGCAACATTTGTTTAATAGTAAACCATTATTTAGCATATTGGTATGAGCAAAACTTTGGCTGCAGCCTTGGCTTTTAAGTTCTGGTTCGGTTTCCCAGTGCTAAATGTGTTACTCTGGTCTGTTAACCCCTGCAACCCTCAGCTATAAAATGGAAATAATAAGTATATACATCACAGGCTTGCTATGAAGGCTAAATTGCATATACATGCTAAATGTATAATGTAATACCTTGAAAGAGTACATGCTCAGTAAAGGTGGTAGTTATCAGGTTTACCAAAAAGTTCATTTGTTTCTTCCATTAAGATGGCCCTAGTAGAGCTTAGTTGTCTTTAACTTCATTTGAAACAATCTTGTTCAATTGTATTGTGACAGCTATCATATAAGCATGCATTTAAAAAACTTATCATAATTGGTTATTTTTTGTGTAGCCATTTTGATATTGATGATGGAGGAAAATGTGCAACATTTTCAGCATATTATGCTTTGTTATTTCAAGAAAGGTAAAAATGCAACTGAAATGCAAAAGAAGATTTGTACAGTGTATGGAGAAGGTGCTGTGACTGATTGAATGTGTCAAAAGTGGTTTGCAAAGTTTCATGCTGCAGATTTCTCACTGGGTGATGCTTCACAGCCAGGTAGAAATTGATAGCGATCAAATAAGAGACATTAATTAAAAACAATCACCATTATACCATGTGGGAGATGGCCAACATACTCAAAATATCCAAATCAATAAAGTTATTGGTGAAAATGAAAAATGTGCCTTTTACTTTACAGAAAAAAAAAAACTAAGCAAACTTTTTGGCTAATCCAATATTTTGGTGGCATCAGTGAATGGGTAGAAAGGAGAATTACAGAGCACCCATCAAGTTAAATGGTGTAGAATCTCCCCAGGCTGCCTGCCCACAGGCAAGCTTTGATAAAAGTGTTTATTATGCAAGGAAGTGAATGATAGTGTGCCAGATAGCATACCAATCCAGTTAATAGTTTCTGCAAATTCTTGCCAGTTTAATCAACTAAAAGCATAAAGATCACTTTTGGCATTAAATCTCTGACTGCTTTCCTCACTGTAGTCACAGAATTTCCTTCTTTCAGAAACTACATTGATTTCCTGTTTTCATCAAAAAAACAAAACTTCACTTGGCCTGTAGGGTATCGAGCATAGCCAGGAGTTGTCCAGTGCCAGATTGGGCCTGGCATACCTGAGAAGGTCAAGAAGTCCTAGCAGACCTGTGTGGTTGACTAGAGGCCAAAAGCCAAATATATTTGAGAGTGTAATGGGCTATTTTAAACTTAGCAGGTTGGAATGAGAATCTGGAATTTATATTTTATTTTATTTTTTATTTAATATTTTTACTGTATTTTTATTATCATTTAGTCCCTTTATACACTGTAACCCCACAATCACCACACTGTTGCCTATGCCCATGAGTCGTTTTTTCTTTTTGCTCAGTCTGTCCACCCCCTCACCTAACCCCTCGGTTGTCATCTGCTCTCTATCTATGTGTCTGTCTCTGTTTTGCTTGTTAGTTTAGTTTGTTCCTTAGATTGCACATATCAGTGAAATCATATGGTATTTGTCTTTCTCCGGCTGGCTTATTTCATTTAGCTTAATATGCCCCAGGTCCATCTATACTGTTGCAAAGGGTAAAACTTTCTTCTTTTTTACAGCCAAGTACTATTCCATTGTATAAAAGTCTCATAGTTATTTTACCCACTCCTCTAATGATGGACACTTGGGCTGCTTCCATGCCTTGGCAATTGTAAGTAATGTTGCAATGAACATAGGGGTGCTTATGTTCTTTTGAGTTAGTGTTCTGGGTTCCTTCAGATATATTCCCAGAAGTGGGATCACTGGGTTAAAAGGCAGATCCATTTTTAATTTTTGAGGTATATCCATACTGTTTTCCACAGTGGTTATACCAATCTGCATTCCCACCAATAGTGCACTAGGGTTCCCGTTTCTCCACATCCTTGCCAGAACCTGTTGTTTGTTGATTATTGATGATAACCATTCTAACAGGTGTAAGATGATATCTCATTGTGGTTTTAATTTGCATTTCTCTGATGATTAGTGATGTTGAGCATCTTTTCATGTGTCTATGGACCATCTGTATGTCCTTGGAGAAGTGTCTGTTCAGGTCCTTTGCCCATTTTTTAATTGGGTTGTTTGATTTTTTGGTGTTGAGGTTTGTAAGTTCTTTATAAATTTGGATATTAACCCTTCATCAGATTGGCAAATATGTTTTCCCATTCTGTGGGTTGTCTTTTTATTTTGTTGATGTTTTCCTCTGTTGTGCAGCAACTTAGTGTGATGTAGTTCCATTTGTTTATTTTTTTCTTTTGTTTCACTTGCCTGGGAAGATCTATCTGATAAAATATTGCTATGAGCCATGTCCAAGATTTTGCTGCCTATGCTTTTTTCTATGGTTTTTATGGTTTTTGGGTCTAACATTTAAATCTTTAATCCATTTTGAATTAATTCTTGTTCATGGTGTAAGAAGGTGGTCTAGTTTCATTTTTCTGCACTTATCTGTCCAATTTTCCCAACATCATTTCTTGAATAACTATTTTTAGCCCATTGTATGTGCTTACATCCTCTGTCAACATTAAAATGTCCATACTACTCAAAGCTGTCTATAGATTCAGTGCAACTCCTATGAAGATTCCAATGATGTATTTCACAGAACTAAAACAAATATTTCAAAAATTTATATGGAAATACAAAAGGGCCTGCAGAGCAACAGCAATCCTGAGAAAAGAAGAACAAAGTTGAAGGAATCACACTACCTAATATGAAACTATCCTATATATTCATAGTAATCAAAACAGCATGGTACTGGCATAAAAACAGACACATGGATCAATGTTACAGAGTAGAGATCCCAGAAATAAACCCACACCTTTCTAGTCAATTAATATTGGAATATAGATTTTAAGCCAGGTTATCTGTTTAGGGTTTAAATTGATTCCAACATCCAATCCAAACATAGGCAGGGTGACCAGTCAGCAAAGGTCCAAACAGCAAGATGCCACTCCACAGTCTAATAGCAAATACCAGAGACCTGAACTTGACTAACACTAATAGTTGTTATTAATTAGTATTTACCGTATACCATGCACTTTTGTAAGGGCTTTACTATGCATTAATTATCTCATTTAATTCTTACAACAATCCTATAAGGGTTAGTTATTATCATCTTCCCTGTTTTAAAACTTAAAGAAACCAAGGGTCACAGAGCTGGAAAGTGGTGAAGCTGTTACTAAATTTCAGATCTGTTTAGTTCTAACTTATGTACCCATAATCAGTATACTATAATAATTCCTCTGAAAACACTAGAGTGCTGCTGGTAACCATAGGCCACACACTTGGAGACTGGACACAAGGATAAAATGAACCCAGCCATAAAGCTGACTTGGTGCTTAACCATAGAATTATTGAAGTGAGGGTCATGTTTTGTTTTGTTTTGTTTTTTCCTACTGCATCATGTCAGAAGTACACTAAGAATCTGAAATGGGACTGACACTAGCAGCAAAAGGTTATGAGAGATTCTGGGCTGGACAGATGCAGGTTATTGCAGTGATTTTTCAGGGATTTATTTCTCTTGCTGCACACGTTTAGTTTGTCCTATAGATAGATGTATCCTGAAAATTTTGTCTTGACTACCTCACATATTCTAATCTTCACTAGGCACAAATAGAATAATAACTCCTATCATTCTACTTTTAAATTACTTATCTGTTTCCCTTAATGTATAGAGAAAATGTAACAAGCAGGAGGAGCACTCTTATTCTCTCTTAAAACCCCTGTAACTTTCTGGTAAATTAAAGGACAACAATTGTTCTAAGAGGTGGCCCCATTTTGTAAGATGGAGTCATGGAGCTACAGAAATAGCCTAAGCAGGAAATAGCTGAAAAGTATGACCATGTTAAGTGGGTGGCCTCTGTTGGAAAACACCTTGGTCCTTATGGAGGATAGAGAGATGCTATGAGCTACCTCTGAATGTTGTTTCCCTCTAGTGGTCACTGGGAAGAGGAAAGAATGGTGGAATAAGTGGTGTCCACATTTTACTGTCAATACAATCCTGGAAGTAACATCCAAAGAAGATTGCTTCCTTAAGAACAATGTTGTAAGGGCAGCTATGTTTTGGAACAAGGACACTGTATCAGACTAATTAAAAACATGACAATTTGTCATATTAGTAAAAATACAATTACAGTAGCACTATAATATGTAATAGAATTAAGGCATGTGCCTTATAATGGGCATAGATACACTCTACATAATGACTATAAAAGGGGTCTTGTCTCTCTCATCTTTTCCTCTAAAGATAAAAAGCCATCTAAAACGAACAATGCAATATACATTGACTAAATATTTCATTAACATTTCTTCACCTACTTAGATTTGAACTTTAAAGTGCTTTCCAAAATAATCCATGTTCTTTCCACAGAACCAATTATAAAGCGAAGGGCCACAATCACCCAGATATTTTTCAAACCATTACCAAATGTGTCTTTAAAATTAATACTAGTGGACTTCTGATCAAGACGGAGGCATAGGTAATCACAACTCTCCTCCTCGCACAACCACATCAAAATTACGACTAAACTACAGGCCAAAGGTCACTCAGAACCATCAGATACCAAGCTGAATGGAATTCTGACACTAAATGGAAATCTGGAACTAAAGACACCATATCGATCCAGAAGGATAGGTGATGTGGAGATGTGTAATGGACAGGTCCCACACCCATGTGTGGTGGATAAATATTTGGGAGGGATATCTTGGGAGTGAGGGGTCCCAGTCTTACACTAGGCCTCCCAGCCCAGGGTACCAGTGCCAGGAAGAGAAACCACATGGCTTCTGGCTGTAAAAACCAGTGTTACTGGAGTCAGTGAAAAAAAAAACTACTGGACTCCCTGGCAACTCCTCTTAAAGGGCCTCTGCCAAAATTACTCAGATATACTCCCTATGAGTTCCAACACCACCACGGTAGCAGTGTGAAAGGAACCAGTGGCATATGGGGAGGAACTGAAGTGTCTGGCATCAGGGCAAGAGCTATGGGATAGCTTTCTCCCAGAAACAATGGTAGAAAGAGGCTAATGTGCCTTTTCTGAGCCTTACACTGACAGAGCCATAGACTAGCAGGCAGGAGCCATATTTGAGACTCCATCAACCTGGATGACACTGTTTGCCTCACCTTGGCATTTACTTGAGGCTCCGCCCTGCCCAACTTACTGACCCACCCCCAAGCCTATATCTCTGGTTAAGTGGTTCCCTGGCCTGGCACTAATGGCAGTCATCTTGGGGTTATAGTTTGGCTCCACCTGAAATCTTCAAGCCCAACACAAGTAGCAACCATTTCAGATTGCTTTGTACCTGACACTGGGTGGCCCCAGGCAGAACACAGGTGGGGCTAAACCTGACCGACACCATCCAGGAAACCTCAGAGCCTATGTAGCCAGTGGACAGCTACAGACCACATCAGAGCAGCACCACACTGCCCGGGCATAGCTGACCCTCCACAGAGGACAGAGGTTGGTGGTCAGTGGCCATAGCTAGTTCTTGCAGATGACTGGCCTCCGTAAATATTTCCCATAGATATGCCAACAGCAAACAAGGCTCAACTACAAGAGGAGGGTATACTCAGCCCACATGGAGGCCACACGTGAAGTATCCAGCTGGGGTGATAATGAAGGCTGTGCCACTGGAAACTACAGGCCATGCTACCAAGACAAGGAGTCAAAGCAGCTCTACCTAATACACAGAAACAAACACAGGGAAACTGCAAAAATAAGGAGACAAAGAAACATGGCCCAAATGAAAGAACAAAACAAAACTCCAGAAAAAGAACTAAACAAAATGAAGTTAAGCAATCTATCAGATGCAGTGTTCAAAACACTGGTAATAAGGATGTGCAAAAAACTCAATGAGTACTTCAACAGCATAAAAGAGAGCCAGGCAGAAATGAAGGATATACTAATGAAAATGAACAATTTACAGGGAAACAACAGTAGAGTGGATGTAATCAAGAATCAAATCAATGATATGGAACATAAGGAAACAAAAACAATCAATCAGAGCAACAAGAAGAAAAGAGAATCCAAAAAAAAGAAAAAAGAAAAAAAATATCGTGGATAGTGTAAGAAGCCTCTGGGACAATTTCAAGTAAACCAATATTCACATTATAGGAATGTCAGAAGAAGAAGAGAAAGAGCAAGAAATTAGAAATATATTTTAAAAAATAATGAAAGAAAATTTCCCCGATTTAGTAAAGGAAATACACAAGCAAGTCCAGGAAGCATGAGAGTCTCAAACAAGATGGACGTAAACAGTTCCACACCAAGACACATCATAATTAAAATGCCAAGGTTAAAAATAAAGAGAGCCCTGTCTGATGTGGCTCAGTGGGTTTAGCACCAGCCTGCAAACCAAAGGGTCGCCAGTTTGATTCCCTGTCAGAGCACATGCCTGGGTTGTAGGCCAGGTCCCCAGTGGGGGGACGCGCGAGAGGCAATCACACATTGATGTTTCTCTTTCTCAATTTCTCCCTCCCTTTTTCTCTCTCTAAAAATAAATAAATAAAATCTTTAAAGGAAATAAAGATAAAGAGAGAATCTTAAAAGCACAAGGAAAAAGAAGTTAGTTACCTACAGGGGAGTTCCCATAAGGCTATCAGCTGATTTCTCAAAAGAAACTTTGTAGGCTAGAAGGGATTGGCAAGAAATATTCAAACTCATAAAAAGCAGGTACCTACAGCCAAGATTGCTCTACCCAGCAAAACTATCATTTAGAATTGAAGGACAGATAAGGAACTTCCCAGACAAGAAAAATTAAAAGGGTTCATCATCACCAAACCTATATTATATGAAATGTTAAAGGGACTTATTTAAGAAAAAGAAGAGGATCCAAACCATGAGTAATAAAATTGCAATAAACACATACATATCAACAATTGAATCTAATAAACAAATAGGAAGAAAAGAGACAGAATCATAGATATGGAGAGTGTTTTGATGGTTACCAGATGAGAGAGGGGTTTGGGGAAATGAGTGAAGAGGTGAGGGGATTAAGAAATATAAATTGGTAGTCACAGAACAGCCATGAGCATGTAAAGCACAACATGGGAAATGGAGTAGCCAGAGAACATACACGTGTGATCCATGGGCATGAACAAAGGTGGAGGAATTGCCTGAGGCAAGTGGGTATGGTGCTAGGGGAAGGGAGAAAAATTGGGACAACTGTAACAGCACGATCAATAAATTTTTTTTAAATTGCCTGTGATAAAAAATAACAATATTAGCAGTTTATTTTTCAATTATTCCTCTCTGCATTTTTTCGGTTTGTATCAGTAGCCTTAAAAATGTTCAGAGCCTTAGACACAGTAATTTCTCTGTTATAAATTTGACTGGAACGAAATAATCAAAGCAGTACAGAAATATTTATGCATTAAAGTATTTATTAGAGATTTATTTATAGCATTAAAAAATGGGGAAAGCCTAAGTGTCATACAATAAGGAAATGGTTAAGTAAAATATAATATATGGTATATTCCTTGTGGTAGAATATAGTATAGTTATTAACATGATGTCTCTTTGAAAATCTTTAATGACTTGGAAAAAAGCTTATGATGTAATGTTAAGTGAGCATTATGGGAAACAAGTATTTATGCAGTACGATAACAAGTTTGCAAATAATAATAATTAGGCAAGTACTTTCCATTTCTCTTCTGGAAACAGTGTCATTAGGTGTTCACAATGGTCCAGTGTTTGACGTACCATCGAAGGCTGTCCTATAATACAGCCTCTGAGAAAACTAGGCTATTCTGAACCCCTGGCAATAAAATTGTTTACCTTTACACCAAAAAGGTCGGGAAAGCACCAAAATCTGCATATGGCATGTGCCCAGGCTGACTTTTCAGAGTTTGTGCTGTGAGACTCAAACTTCTGATGAGGTTGTCTAAAACGAAAAAACATGTCAGCAGGGCCTGTGGTGGATCCACGTGTGCTAAATGTGTCTGTGACAGGATCAAGTGTGCTTTCCTTATTGAGGAGCAGAACATTGTTGCAAAAGTATTGAAGGCACAAGCACAGAGTCAGAAAGCTAAATAAAGAAAATGAAGCTTCTTTGAGTAATAAAAATAATTAAAAGGCAAAATAATAATAATAATAATTATTATTATATATATCCAACTTTTTAAAAAGATTGAAAGAACATACACTAAAAAGTTATCAGTGGTTATCACCAAGAGGAAAAATTGTGGGGGAAATATTGGACATGCAGAAGAGGAACCCACAAAAATGAGATGGTATTCTTAAATAAGATGTTAATGAGAGATGAAGGAACATGTGACAGTTCGGTAACAAAGCCAGGTGGTTCTCTTAGGGAGAGGCCTGAGTCTATTCTGTGTATGAGAGGGCAGACACAGGTTAGGTGAGCAATCATCCTGGTTTACCCAGGACTAAAGAGTTTCCCAAGACATGGTTAAAACTGTGAAATTCTTGTGTAAACTGAGATGAGTTGGTCACCTCAGACTCAAGAATACTGAGGCTTGGAAATATGTAGTGTCATGACTAAAGTAACACAGGGAGCAGAGCACTAAACTGGGAGTTCAAAGGGTGTGATTCCACTGCTTATTAGCTAGATACTTAAGGTTTAGTTAAGGCTATAAACACTTACCTTGCTTGTTCACCAGGTTGTTTTGCAGACTAAATCCAATTATTCACAAGTACAAGGGATTACATTAAAATAAACATTAATCATGTATATACTACATTGCTTTGGGCACAGCTCTATGATCATAAGTGTATTAATAAGTTCAAATTTATAGAATTGTATATAGTCTGAGAATATATATCTAAATAAATTAGTAAATACTCATTAAAGATTAGCACTGATGCTTATATGTGATTGATTACTTGTCTCAATTTGAAAATACAGATATGGAAATCCTACACCACCTAATAGCAACTCTATGTGATAAGTAGTTCTATTAATGCTTCCATTTTACAGATAAGAAAATTGTGGCTCAGAGAGGTTAATTGCCTTGGCTATGTTTATATAGTCACTAAGTGACAGGGCTGTTTGTCTCTTGGTCCAGCACTCTTTTCCACTTCATTAAATTGCCACCTAGTAAAAATTCTTTTTGATTGAGGGTATAGACATTTTTTTTAAATTTACTGTAGACTACTTTATTCCTATCGATATCTTTGGCATAGTCAAAGCCTATTCTTGGACTAAATAGAGGCCACCAGGGAATAGTCTATGGGATATTTGGCTAGCGATTCTCAGATAACTTCAGGATCCTTTAGAAAGGCTGTAAAAACAATTATATGGTCTACAGGACACCTCTCACAGGTTAAGAATTCAAGTCAGTAGTGTTCTGGTAAATGTTTAACCACTGACTCTGGGAGATGGGAGAGGGGGACTCATTTGTAGCATGTGCAGATACCCATGTTGTAAATACTTCTACCGGGACTGATTTCAAACCACTAATACTATGGGCTAACCAGTACAAGTCAGTGTATAACAGTACCAGCACACCACTAGGAACAGAATACTAACTTTGAATCTGTTGCTTTCCTGAATTTATATAAGTTCAGTGAGAATTTAAGTATAGCCATTTTTCCAGGAGCTTGGTTTTAATACATGAAAAAGGGAGGGAGATGGGAAATAAGGTAATGGGTTAGGATATTCCAGGTTATGGTACAATTTAGAGAAAGGCCCAAAGGGACAGAGGAGCTTCTGGTCACTGCCTGCAACTGTTAGTTTGGCCTCCCATGAGACCTCTTGGTAAAACCAAACCTAACACCTTTAGTAGGAATTAGGGAAACTTTTTTTACTTGTCACAAACTTTTTGTTTTCCCATCAGCTTTCTATTTGGAACATTTTCAAATCTTCAGAAAAGTTACAATAGAACAATGAGCATCCATGTACACCCTTCACCTAGATATGAGAGGGATCCAAAAACCCAGAATTTGTTTATAAAAAGTGTGTATTTATTCTTACATGTTTAAGCTTCAGTCACCTTCAAAGTACCCTCCATCTGATGCAATACACCTATCGAGACTTTTTGCCACTGCTCAAAACAGTTTTTGAACTCATCGATTTTGATGCCTATTAGTGCTTTCTTTGTTTTTTTGTTTCACCTCTTCCACATCAGCAAAACAGTTCCCTTTGAGGACTCTCATCCAGGGAAACAAACCAAAAAAAGTCGCTCAGGGAGAGATTGAGTGAAATGGGAGGGTGGGGCATGGGGGTCATACCATTTTTTGTCAAAAACTGCTGAACGCTCAGTGCGGTATGGGTAGGTGCACTGATAAATCACCCATCATGAAATAGGCAAACACGTTGAAAGAGTCTTCAAAAATATTCACTGAAGCTGAAACACAGCCTCTCACAACAACACCAGCTGGTACACTGAAACAGATGGGTTCCTAGAACATTCACCTAGCGGTGGGAAGCTGGTACTACAAGAGACCCACCCTCCAGAAGATAATTCCATTTTTTGGGGGTCCCCACTCATATATCAGTTCTTAATATTTGTTTTATTACCCTATTTTTAGAAATTATTTGACAGCTAGTTGCAAATACTTTGACTACTCACCCCTGAATACATAAGTAAGAATCTTCTAAATATTGTGCAAGGGCACTCTCCTATATAACTACAATGTATTCAACACACTAAGTAAGTATAACACTGGTACAATATATAGGTATAATGCCTGCATTCAAACTTCCTCAACTGTTTCTGTAATGTCCTTATAGCTTTGGGTTTTTTAAATGCAGAATCTAATAAAATATTATACATTGTATTCAGTTGTCAGTCTCTTTGGTCTCCTTTAACGTAGAAGCCCAGTCCCCATCTTTTTTTTTCTTTCTTTTTATGATGTCAACATTTTTGAAGGGTCCAGGCCACTTTTTTTGCACTATATGTCTCCATTGGATTTGTCTGATTATTTCTCTGTAGAACCCTTTTCGTGTTCTACAATGCTGTGTCCTTCTCAGTACCTCACAACAGTAGGAACATGATGTCATTTTTTCCATCATTGGTAATTTTAAGCTTAAACATTTGGTTTGGGTGCTGTCCAACTTTTTTCTCCACTACAATGATACTGGTAAAGCTTTGACTTTGTGTGAGTATCCTATTCCAGGAGAAGCTTCTTTATGCTGAAAGTATAAATTATTGTATTACTGAATGTATAAATTACATGGTTCACTGCAGAACCATGGGTTGAAAAGACTTCTTCCCTAAGTAAAAGAAAAAATAGATGAGTTTTTTTTTTAAAGCTGGCAGTAAGCTTTTAGCCAAATTCATAAGCTAATCACATGACAAGGGGTCTTATTTAAATTGTGAACTGCTGGTAGAAATTTCTGTCCTAGCCTATACATACTTGTATCCCTAGAACATAGCCTATTCTCTAGACTACAATAATTGTTCAAGGAAAGGTTATTGAATAAATTTCTCTCCAATTGTACTTTCTGAATGAAGGAGTAAATAAATATCACTAAGCAAAATATGTACTTTATTTTGTCAACTGGCACCAGCTTGTATTGATTTGGCTGTTTAAGCACCACTCTTCTCATGGGAAATGACAGAGCTCTCAGTCTTCATCTAGGTATTTGGCCTTACTTAGGCATTATTCAAGCCCCTGGTTATTCTAAAAATCTTAGCTTCTCTATAGTAAAGTTAGAAACTGCTCTAAATAAATCAAGTATCAGCCCTGTATTTGTTAGGATTAGACTCGGATGCAAATAAGAGAAAACCCAAAATAACAGTGAGTTAGACAATGCAGCCATTTATTTTTTCTCTGATGTAAAAGTCCATAGTTCTGACCAAGATGGAAAAACAGGGACTAGATTTACCCTTCTTCCTGAAATAAGTAAAAAAAAAAAAAAAAACAGATAAAATGAAAACAATAGTCTTCAGACATTGGACACCAGGCAACAAAGAATAGTGCTTCCTGAGAGACAGGGAACAAACAGGGTGAGCCCTATGACTGTCCCTGAGGGTTTCCACACAGTGATGCAGGGAGCAGAAACCTAGGCAGGGCCATGTGGATGAAGAGAAGGAGCTAGCAGGTGGGAAAACCAAGGAAGCTAGAATTTGCAGGACAGAGTACTGGGGGAAAGAGCTGAATAGAAAGAAAACTCTGCAGATCCACAGAGTCCCCCTTGAATCTTCTGCTGAATATTGATAAACACATGCATATAAAGACCAGGAAAAGGACCACTCAAAAGGTGCAGGAGGAACAACCCTCAGAGATCACACAAGACTAGGAAGAGTACCTGTTCCTACCAGCCAGAATTGAAAATCTTAATTCAAGAAGCATCAGACTATTCAAAAGGGTCTTGCCTAAGTAGTGGTACCAAATTAGTCCTAGACTCAAGATTGTTCTAGACTTCCCTAAAGAAGTTTTAAAAACAAGCCTTGAAAGGATCAAACTTCCCAAGTAACTCAGCTGTGTTCCAGAATAAAGCAAAAGACTATTTATAAAAATAAAAAATATTCATTATTCAACAAGATAAAATTCACATCCAACATCTAATTGAAAACTACCAGGCATTCCAAAGAAGGAAATACAACCCATAATAGAAAAATCAATCAAAGCCAACCCAGAAATAATACAGATGACAGGATTAGTAGACAAAGAATTTTAAAGTTATTATAACTGTTTTCCATATGTTTAAGGAGCTAGAGAAAAGATTGAGTATATTAAATAAAGACATTGAAGGCATTAAAAAGACCCAAATAGAACTAGAAAGGAAAAACTCAATGTCTGAGATGATATAAAATTCATGTAAGAGGTTGAGGGCTTGTGTGACAGTTTCATAATAATGAGGGTCCCTTTGTCTCATTCCTCTATCATTCTCAACACATAATTTCCAATTCATAGTCTGAAATGGCTGCTCTATCTCCAGCCACCATATCTTTATTCCAGCCTGCAGGATTGGAGACTAAAGGAAAAGAACATGTCCCTCCATTTAAAGCCACTTAGAAATCACATGGCATCACTTTCCCTTACATTCCATTGGCCAGAACTTAGTCTCAGGGTCATCATATTCATCTGAAATAGAGAACAAGAATTGTAGTTTTCATTCTGCATGACTAAGTTCCCAGTTAACATGTCAGAGTTCTCATTTAATGAAGAATGGGAGAATCAAAATAGGGCACGACTAGCCGTTGTTTTTCAAGTTCAAACCCATATCAGTGCAGGAGAGGTTCTGATCCAGTTTGAATAACATTATGACTTCTGGCTTAAAAATAATGAGAGTGGCCAGTGGTCAACTCTTCCCCAGCTGCATTGCCATGTCCCACCAGAGGAAGGATGATTTCTTGCACCACTACACAGTGTCTGACCCCCAGGCCCACCCCAAGTGGTACACCGAGTAGAAAGTGACCGCACAGTTCATCTCAAAGAGGGACCCAGAGGATGTCAAAGAGGTGGTGGCCAAGAAGCAGTATAGCAACTTCTGCAAGCTGCAAAGGGACATGTCTTATGCATACCGAAACCACCACCACCACCTGAAGGAGTTCCCCGCTTTCCCCAGGCCCAGGTGTTTGGCAGATTTGAAGTGTCTGTGATTGACGAATGGTGAAAGTGGGGTGAGTACTTGCTTTGCTTTACTGTGCATATGCCCGCACTCAACAACAGCCCCTAACTCAAGGAGTTCTTCCAGGATGGGGAGATGACACAGCCCTCCTAGGTGTCCAGGGACCTGCACAACCTGCCACCCCCTCTGATCCCCAGACCTCCCCATGAGGAGCCCCAGCTGCCACCTGATGTGTCCTGGTTGCACAAGCCACTCCCCACAGAAAAGAGGGGCCTTGAGGAGTGGGAGGTTTCAGCAGAACCCCTGCCATCCAATCCTGCCCAGGAGGCACTGAATCTCCTCTTTATAACTATGAGAGCACTGAGGAGGTGTCTAGTTTTGCCTGAGGGAGGCCCCCTCACTTAGATGAGCTTGCCCTCTTGAACCCCATTCTCCAAAGAAAGGGTTGCAGACCCCAGCCCTACTCAGATAGGTAACCTGGTAGAAATGAAAGCAGAGTCTGAGACACTGGACCAGAAACCCTGGGAGCCAGGAGGGAAGGAGGAGGAAGAGAAAGGAAGGTCTACTCCTGCCTATCTAAACCAAGCCACAGAGCTCATCATCCAGGCCCTGTGGGATGAGAAGGCAGACACTTCTCCTGCAGCTTTGCAGGGTTACCAGGACACTGCGCACATCCTGCTTCAGGGAGTTCCCAGTGACCCATTGCCTGCCCACAAGAAAGGCGTAAAGAAGAAGGCAGCTGAGTACTTCAAATGGGCAGAGGAAATCCTGCACCTTCATCTGTCCAAAGTCCCAATCTGAGAAGGAGTGGACACTTCCCCGGGACTCGAGCTCCAGCACCGCCAGCCACCCACTTCTCTCACTGGGGATGGCCCTATCTCCTGGTCTTGTAACTCCAGATGCCATTTTTGTATGTAAATGGACTAAGGATGAGAAAAATAATGATTTCTCAGCTTCCTAACCATGCCCACCAGCATGGAATTAGGGTCACACACTTCTGATCCTGCCTGTATTTATCTTGATGTCTGAGCAGTAGCCCTGGACACTAAACTCTCTGTTTACCTACCTAGAACCAGGGTATGTAAATTGTGACCTGAAGCCAAATCTGGCCTACTACCTTTTTTGGTAAGACCCATGAACCAGAATGGTTTTTACATTTTTTAATAGTTGAAAATATCAGAAGAATAATGCTTTATGACAGGCAAAAATAGAAATTTAAGTAACTAAAACTAGTTTCATTGGAACACACAAAAATAATGAGACTGCACCACAGTATTTTTGATGGTTAAAATTTTTAAATCCCATTAATTCGTTAATTTGTTAATCCCCAAAAAATTAATGGGGGTTGTTTGACTCCCTCCCATACGTCCCTATACTTTTGAGTTTATCTCAAACAAACTACCAGAGTTGTTCCATTTCTTTAATCAGTGACACCAAGATAGAATTGGAATTTTAACATTTTGTTTAACTTATGCCTATGTTTATCCTGGCCAAAAAGCCAGGGTCATTCAGTGTGTTTATGCCCTAGTCCTGAAACAGCTCACACTCTTTCCTAATAAAGTCACTAACACCGGCAGCTTTTATAGAGACATTCATCCATATTGCATGCACCTTCTCCATGGTGGAGAAAAAATTGGCACATGATAGATATTATCTTTTCTATGGGCCATGTAACAACTCCTACCCAGGCTTTCTTTTGGTTGGCCCTATAACTATTCCTAAATCTCAAATAGCCTCATTATTACACTACTTGGTAATTTTAAACAGTCTCTCAGTATTTCTGGGGGTATTGTTGCTCTCATAATGCCAAAGTGGATACCACAGTTTTCAAAAGATTGTAAGTGGGCACACAATTGATCTGCTTTTTTCAGACAAGAAAGTATTGCTGAAAAAATGGCAGATTTTTTCAAGGTGCCAACTAAGTGTATGGCTGGCTCACTGAATGTTCCTACAGATCATTTACACTAGCTCTGTGTGCTGTATTGAGCAACTAATACCAAAAAATCTGCAAGAATTCAGGCCTAAGTGCTTTCCAGTTGCTAATGGCTTTGGTTGCTTTAAAAACCTCCTCAGATATTGCAACATGACATGTTCACTTCCTCCCATATAAACTCTCTCCTCCTGTAATCACACTGTTCTCTATTATTAATATTACTACCGTTGTTGTTCTTTACACCAAATAGTGATTTCTGAAGTATAACTTTCATGGGAGTTTTGTACAGCAAACTAACAACCTAGAGAATTGCTTTGGTGGAAGAGGTTAGGATGGAACTTACAGTGCTGACTGGGACTCCAGATTGCCACCTCAGAGGAAGGCTCTTTCCATTTGGCCTCTGCTACTATGAACTTATTCACACAAGTCACAATGAGGTAGATTCAGTAAACACATTCAGTTACTTGCTGTACCCTACCTAATTTGACTTCTCATTGGGTATCCAGTAGACCCACAATATGTACCATCTGGGCCACTGGGAAAGAGCAGATGGTTTTGACTTGAAAAAATGCTATTTTTCGGGTACAATTTTGTTTTCAGTAAGACCTTGCTGTTTAGATAAAATGGAGGCTAGGGTGGAGCATTCAGATAATTCATGGGATTGAATGGGTGTTCTCACCCAAGAAGAAATGGATATTAAGAGATTAAGTTGTAGATCCAAGATGGCCACAGGGTACCTGGGAGCTCTCTCCTCTTGCTCCCAGACCCGGACTGGCCTTTCAGCCTAACCACAAAGTATTTGACTCAAAAATCCAGCAGAGAGTGAGTGAGAGCATGAGTGAGTGAGCGCATATGCAGATGAGAGCACAGAGAATGTGTGCAACTGGGTAACAGCCTACCGGCCTGCAGGGCACCCAGGGGCAGATGGGCCCCGCTCGCCAAGTGGAGCAACTGCCACTGCTTTGGCCCAAATCAGCACTTTTGGTGGTGCAGAACTGTGTGGCTGTGGACCAGTGCAGGAGTCATGAGCACCGGTGGCAGTGGGAGACAGCCAGAGAGGTGCTGGCTCCAGAAACAGCGCTGTGAGAGCAGGACCACCTGAGGCTGAAAATATCTGGAGAGAGTGGGAACAGCACCCCATCACTGACTCATGTTATAGTATAGCTGTGGAGCCCTTCCCAATACCATCCAGGAAAGACCCAGAGAGAAATTTTATTTAAAAGTGTTGGAAGCCCTAACAGGTGGGGTGGCCAGCCCTGACTGTGAGAGATTCTGTGATTTCTGGGGAGGGTAACACAAGGAGAACAGGCCTCCTAGAGCTCAGTGCTACAGCGTGTGGGACACACAGAAACTCTTTAAAAAGGGGAGCAGAGGCAAGACCCAAGACTCAGCAGGGACCTGGGGCTCACACATGAATGCACACAGGTGTAGCGGTTCTGCAAACAGAGAACTCAGAGGGATATAGTCACCCTGAAGGGTCTATACATCCCACCCCACATGGCTGGAGATAAGGGGGTTGTTCGGAGTGGATAATTTGGGTCCAATCCACCTGCAGGAGAGCAGCAAGCTGGGGTCTGAAAGGTCAAAAGCTGGATGTCTGAGATTTGCTGCAGCCAGTCATATCCCCTCACAGACAGGGAAGCCCAACCCCACCTGTGGGATTACAGGCTTTACAGATCAGTGAGGCCAAGCTCAGTAGAACCCTGCTGGGCACATTTCCACAGGGGAAAGAAGAAAAAAGCTCTGAAAGGGCCTTTACCCAGACACTACAAGCTACACTGATGAGGCCCTGGTCCACTAAACCCAGGGGAGCAGAGAGAATAGAGACAGGTGCAACAAAGGGGGTTTAGGATCTTACCCAGCCTCAGTGTCCAGACAGAGCTGCTGCCTGTGCCAAGCAGGAAAGAGCTGCCCCTTTTATGTAGATTGGCCTCCCACAGGAAACAGTCAGCAAATACACCAGAACCCATACATTATTTGAAAGAATCTTGGACAGACTAAACCCTATAGCAAGTGAATGAGGAAACACTCCCACCATCTTACACAAAGACTGAATAGTGCCACCTGTGAGTGACCAAGGGTTCCCACTCACCCAATTGCACCAGAGGCCCCTTCTGGAGGCAGGTGGAGAAGGTATTTGCAGTTCTCTTGGGTCATTAAAAGAAACATTCCTGGGCCCAGGGCTGATGGAAACCCAGCAGGGCAGAACAGTGGGCTCCAGCCAAATCTGAAGGAGACAGCCAGAGACTATGGATCACCTGCAGTGTCAAACAGGCTGCCTAGGGCCAGACCAGGACACCATATGACATCACCAGGGGCATATCCAGAAAGAGAAGACAGTGGTAAACACCACTGTGGTCTTCATGATTTATGTTATTTTCTTCCATGCATTGCTTATTAACATTCATTTATGTTCCTTCAAGTTTGTGCATATTAGGTCACTAGGATTTATATTATAGTTTATTTCAAACCTCATATTTTTCTCCTCCCTCCTCTTATTCCATTTTATCTTTTTTCCCTCTTCTTATTTTTATTTTAAATTTTATTTTATTTCTTGCTATGACTTGATTCTATTCTGTACTCTTACTATCTCTCCCCCTTCCAGCTTCTCAAAACCATTTTTCTTGTAATTAGTCATCTCACATTCTTTTCCCCATTGTTAAATACTCTTATTTCCTCTCCACCCTTACTAACCTTTGCTGGTTGGTTCTGGAGACAGTGGTTATTGTTGCATTTCTTCAATGTTATTTCTAGATCTTCACTATTTTTGTGTTTCAGGTCTTAAATTTTACCATTCCCCTCTCCTACTCCATTTAACCTTCCTCCTGCCCTTTCTTTGTTTTTGTTTTTGTTTTTTTCATTTTAAATTTCAATTCTTTCCTGTCTTAGCCTGGTTTTCATTCTTCTCTCATAGTATTCCTTCTCTTTCTATCCTTTCAAAATCACTTCTCTTTCCTCTAGACATCTCTTAAGCTTTTCTTTCTTTTTCCCCGCTATTATTCTCATCCCACTTATACTAACCCTTGCTTATTTGTTGTTGACATTGCTGTGGTGGATCTTTTTTTCCAATTTGATTCATATTTTTCCCACTCTCTCAATATATTTTTTACACTTTTAAGTGATATCTGAAATATATTTTTATTGTTCAATTACAGTTGTCCCCATTTTCCCCATTACTATACCTTGCCTTGTACCTAATACTATACACTTCCCTTCTCTTACTCCTTTCCACCTTCTTCTATCCTTTCTTTATATATGGTGTAAATTGTATTTTCTTTCCTCTTTGCCATGTTTATATTCCCTACTCTTATTATTTCTCCTCCCTTTACCCTCTCAAAGTAATTTTTCTTTCAGTTAGTTATCTCATATTCATTTTTCCTTTCTCATATTAGTCTTAATCTCTTTACACCTTTATAAATGTTGATTAATTTGCTGTTGATTGTGTTGTTGTAGGTTGAGGTTATTTTGGTGGGTGTAGATTTATTTCCTGGGCTATTTGTTTTCTTCTGAAGGCACCTGTACAATAACATAAAAGACATGATGGGCATTGTGACTCTCAGTCAGCCAGAGGAAGGAAGTACCTCCCAAAGAATGGCCCAACACAATCAGAACAAAATTACAACCAGAGATCCCACATAAATGACAAGAAAAGGGCTCCCCAAAGCACCAAGCTGAGGAGATCAAGGAGAGTTTATCACCGAATCCCACAGGTCTCCTACATGGAAGTTTACACCATGAAGACAGAGAGTACAAGCAGATCAACTTAATACACAGAAACAAACAAGAAGAGTTATCTAAAATGGGAACATAAAGAAACACCAATCAAAAGGAAAGAAGGAGTCCCCAGAAAGACTGCTAAAGGAAATTCAGGCAAGCAAACTGTCAGGTATTGAGTTGAAAATAGTGATTATAAAGATACTCAAGGAGCTTGGTGAGAACTACAAAGAATTCCCAGGAAGCTACAAGGAACTTACTACAAAGTATACCAGCATGTACAAGGACCTAGAAACTATCAGTAAGAGCCAGAAGGAAATGAAGAATACAATTTCCAAAATAACACAGTAGAAGGAATTAAAAGCAGACTAGATGAAGCAAAGAATCAAATCAGCAAGCATGAGTACAAGGTAGAAAAATATCTGATACAGAGCAACAAAATGAAAAGAGACTCATAAAGAATGCAGGCGGTTTAAAGGAGCTGCAGGACAACATGAAATGTAATAATATCCATATAATAGGGATACCAGCAGGAGAAGAGGAGGGACAAAGGATAGAAAATCTGTTTGAAAAAGTAATACGGAAAACTTCTGGAACTTGATGAAAGACATACTCACACAGGTCAAGGAAGCACAGAGGATCCCAAACAAAATGAACCAAAAGACGCCCACACCAAGACACGTCATAATTAAAATGGTAAAATTTAAGGACAAAGAGAGAATCTTAAAGGAAGCAAGGGAGGAACAGCTAGTAATATACAAGGGAGCCCCTATAGTACTATCAGCTGACTTCTTAACAGAAACACTTCAAGCCAGAAGGGAACGACAAGAAATATTCCAAGTAGCAAAAAGCAAAGGCCCGCAACAAAGACTACTTACTCTACCCAGGAAGGCCTACATTTAAAAGGGAAGGTGAAATAAGCAGTTTCCCAGGCAAAGAAAAAGAAAAAGGAGGCTAAAAGAATACATCTCAACCAAACCTGTATTGCAACAGACATTAAAGGGACTACTTTAAGAAGATGAAGAAAGAGAGAGAGAGAGAAAGAGAGAGAGAGGAGCAAAGGTACAAAGGGAAAAATAGCAATGAATAAGTACCTATCAATAATAACCTTAAATGTAAATAGAGCAAATGCTCCTATCAAAAGACATTAGGTAGCTGAACGGACAAGAAAATATGACTCACATATATATTGTCTACAAGAGACCCACCTCAGAACAAAAGATCTACACAGACTGAAAGTGAAGGGTTGGGGAAAAAACATTCCAAGAAAATGGACATGAAAAAAAAAAGCTGTGGTAGCAATACTTATATCAGACAAAATAGATTTTAAAACACAGGCCACAAAATGACACACAGAAGGACACTTGATAATACTAAAGGGAATAATCCATCAAGAAGGTATAAACCTTGTAACCATATATGCACCTAACATAAGAGCACTTAAATATATTAAGAAAATGTTGGAGGACTTCAAGAAAGATATAGACAGCAAACATTCATCACAGGGAATTTTAACACTCCATTGTTAACAATGGATAGACCTTCCAAGCAAAGAATCAATAAGGATATCGTGGCACTGAATAACACTCTAGATGAAATAGATTTAATTGATATATATATATATCAATTATATATATAATATATATAATTACATATAATTGTTTTATA
Source organism: Mormoops blainvillei (assembly GCA_004026545.1). NCBI lineage: Eukaryota > Metazoa > Chordata > Mammalia > Chiroptera > Mormoopidae > Mormoops > Mormoops blainvillei. Next base: position 68,874 of record PVJD01008410.1, read on the forward strand.
TATTATATATAATATAATTTATATTTATGCATTATATATAATAAATATATATAATACATAAATATTATATATATGTGTGTGTGTATATATATATAACATTAAACCCCAGAGAAGCAAAATAGACATTATTTTCAAATGCACATGGAACATTTTCAAAGATAGACCACATGGTAGGAGACAAAACAAGCTTCAACAAACTCAAGAATATTGAAATCCTATCACACAACTTTTCAGATCACAGGGGCTTGAAACTAGATATTAACCTCAAGGAAAAAACTCGAAAACATTCAAATTCATGGAGACTGAAAAACATGTTATTAAATATTGAATGGGTTAACAGTGAGATCAAGGAACAAATCAAAACTATTCTGAAAACAACTGGTTATGAACACAAAACAGCCAAATACCTATGGGATGCAGCGAAGGATGTCCCAAGAGGGAAGCTCATAGCAATATAGACTTACCTAAAAAAAAAAAAAAAAAGAAAGAAAAAATTTAAATAAACAACCTAACCCTACATCTAAAAAAACTGCAGGGAAAACAAACAAAGCCCAGAGCAAAGCCCAGAAGGAAGGAAATAATGAAGATCAGAGCAGAATTAAATGACATAGAGACTAAAAGAACAATTCAAAGGATCAATAAATGCAAGATCTGGTTCTTTGAAAAGATAAACAAAATTGACAAGCCCTTAAGAAGACCTATCAAGAAAACAACAGAGAGGACCCAAATAAATAAAATCAGAAATGAAAGAGGAGAAATTACAACTGATACTACAGAACTATAAAGGATTGTCAGAAATTACTATGAACAACTATATGTCAAGAAATTTGAAAACCTGAGTGAAATGGACAAATTTCAAGAAACATATAATCTTCTAAAACTGAATGAAGAAGCAGAAAGCCTGAACAGACCAATAAAAATTACTGAAATTGAAGCAGTAATCAAAAAACTCCAAGCACACAAAAGCCCTGGGCCGGATGGATTCGCAGTAGATTTTTACCAAACATTTAAGGAAGATATTATTCCTATCCTCCTCAAACTATTCCAGGAAATTCAGGAAAAAGGAAGACTCCCAAACTGTTTCTATGAGGCCAGCATCATCCTAATCCCAAAACTAGGTAAAGACACAACAAAGAAAGAAAACTACAGGCCAATATCACTGATGAACACAGACACTAAAATCCTCAGTAAAATATTGGCAAATTGCTTCCAGCAATACATAAAAATGATCATACACCATGATTAATTGGGATTCATCATGGATGCAATGATGGTATAATACTCTCAAGTCAATAACATAATACTCCACATAAATGAAATGAAATATAAAAATTACATGATCATATCGATAATGCTGAAAAACCATTTAATAAATTACAGCACCCATTCTGGATAAAAGCACTCAGCAGCATGGGAGTAGAGGAGCACACCTCAACATAATGAAGGCCATAAAGGAGAAACCTATAGCCAACATCATACACAATGAACAAAAACTAAAAGCTCCCCCCCAACATCAGGAACAAGACAAGGGTCTGCTTTCACCACTTTCATTTAACATAGTATTGGATGCTCTAGCCACAGAGATCATACAAGAAAAAGAAATAAAAGGCATCCGAATTGGAAAAGGGGAAGTAGAATAGTCATTATTTGCAAATGACATGATCGTATATATAGAAAACCCTATAACCTCCAGCAAAAAAACCTACTCCACCTAATAAGTGAATTTGGCAAAATAGCAAGATACAAACTCACTATTCAAGTTGATGATATTTTTGTGTACCAACAATGAAATATCAGAAACGAACTAGGAAAAAATCCCATTTACTATAGCAACAAGAAAAATATAGTACCTAGGAATAAACATCACCAAGGAGGTAAAAGACCTATACTTGGAAAACTACAGAATAGTGAGTAAAGAAATTAAGGAAGATAAAAATAAATGGGAGCATATACTATATTCATGCATTGGAAGAATTAACATCATCAAAATGTCCATACTACCCAAAGCAATCTATAGATTCAACACAATCCCTATTAAAATACCAATGACATATTTCACAGATTTAGAACAAATATTTCAAAAACTTATATGGAATATAAGCAACCCCAAAAACCCTCAGCAATCATAAGAAAGAAGACCAAAGTAGGAGGAATCACAATACCTGATATGAAAATATATTACAAGTCCACTGTAACCAAAACAATCTGGTACTAGCATAGGAATAGACACATGGATAAATGGAACAGAATAGAAAGCCTAGAAATAAACCCATGTCTCTATGGTCAATTAATATTTCACAAAGGAGGCAGGACCATAAAATGGAGTAAAAATAGCCTTTACAATAAATGGTGTTGGGAGCTCTGCACGGATACGTGCAAAAGAGTGAAACTAGACCACCAACTTACACCATACACCAGAATAAATTCGAGATGGATAAAGACTTAAATATAAGCCAAGGCACCTTAAAATCCTTGAGGAAAACATAGGCAGTAAAATTTCAGATATCCCATGCAGCAATATTTTCACCAACATATCTCCTTGGGTAAGGGCAATAAAGTAAAGAATAAACATGGGGAACTACACTAAACTAAAAATCTTCTGCACAGCTAAAGAAATCATCAAAATGAAAAGGGAACTGACCGTGTGGGAAAACATATTTGCAAATGATACCTTGGACGAGTTTTATCTCCAAAATATATGAACAACTCATATGGCTCAACATCAGGAAGACAAACCAATTAAAAAATTGGCAAAGAACTTTAACTGACACCTCCCCAAGGATGTCATACAGAGGGTCTATAGATGTATGAAAGGGTGCTCAACATCACTAGCCATCAGAGAGATGCAAATTAAAACCATAATGAGATACCACTTCGCACCAGTCAGAATGGACACCATTAACAAATCAACAAACTAGTGCTGGTGAGGTTATGGAGAAAAGGGAACCTTAGTGTACTGTTGGTGGAAATACAGACTGATGCAGACATTGTGGAAAACAGTATTGAATATCCTCAAAAAAATGAAAAATTGGAAATGCCTTTTGATCCAGTGATTCCACTGCTGGGATTATACCCCAAGAATTATGAAACACCAATTCAAAAGAAACTATGCACCCCGGTGTTCATAGCAGCATTATTTACAATAGCAAAGTGCTGGAAACAGCCTAAGTGCCCATCAGTAAATGAGTGAAAAAAACACAAAACTCTGGTACATTTACACAGTGGAATATTACACAGCAGCAAAAAAGAAGGAACTCCTGTCTTTTTGAAACAGCATGGATGGAACTGGAGAGTATCATGCTAAATGAAATACCTGGGTAGAAAAAGACAAATACAATATGATCTCACCTATAACAGGAAACTAATGACTAAAACAAATAAATGAGCAAAATAGAACCAGAGGCATGGAAAGAGGGAACAGAATGACAGTGACTAGAGAAAAGGCAGGAAGGGGATAATGTGAGAGAGAAGGGAAGAGTTTAGTCAAGAAACACATATAAGTGACCTATGGACACGGTCAACAAGGCAGGAATTGATTGTGGGAGTGGGGGGTGGGCAGGGCATGGGAGAGAAATGGGGGGAAATTAGGACAACTGTAATACAACAGTAAAATTCTTTAAAAAAGAAAATAAATAGGTGTAATAATTTCTTATACCAATCAGAATAAACGTGTACATTATTAAGAATTTATAGATTGTTTACTTCCAAAAATGTTGTAAGCATCTTTTTTAATGAAGAAAATCATTTATATTTTTAGATATATTTTATTGATTATACTATTTCAGTTGTTCCAATATTCCCATCTTTATCTCCTCTGCCCTGCATCATCTGATCCTCCCCTCACCTCTTAGTTCTTGTCCATGGGCTGCACACACCAGTTTTTTGGCTTCTTCATATCCCACACTACTCCCAACCTCCC